>CM077147.1:158904820-159207922 GCA_039583875.1 Platanthera guangdongensis | reverse complement strand
ATAAAGTACAATTAGCAATCCATTATTAAATCTTTCATAAACAAAAGTAGTACGCAACTCTTTTGCTCACTCGAACTGAGTTCCTATACAAAAGCTTCTCCTCCTCATGCTTTGACTAACCTTAGGTTGATCGCTATTAACCTCTCCCTCGAACCCATACTTGCTTAACGGAAACCACCTATTACTTTGACTCCAATCCGGGATTTTTCGTCCTCCTCGAAGAGTCATGCAACTCCTTTTATCTTTGTGATCTACTCGTATCCGCAACCTCTCTTTCATTTAAGATACGGATCTTGAAAGTCCACCTAGTGTCAACTATGTTCACCTATGGGAGGGGGAATAGGTGACGTGCAGCGCTTTTGCGGAATTTAAATTGTACCTGCACACGAAATAAAAACACAACACACAGAGTACACAAGCTATTTATAGTGGTTCCCCGACTTGGTACATCCACTTTCCCCCTTCGACCTATCTCCCAACAAGGGACGACTCGGTCACTTCTCCAACGGATTGAAATCCATCCCTGCACTATCGGAAGGAGCCCTTCCACACGTAGAGTCAACACTCCCACAAACCGGGTTGCACTCAACCCTTACAACTAGGAACCAACGTTCCTTTACAACAAAGTAAAATAGAATGTACAAGAAATACAAAACTACGTGTGGAGACTACGGTGTCCCTCTTCGTTGACGACGTGATCTTGAAGTCTACAAAGAGTCCACACCCTTGGTCTCTCTTGGAGAGGATCTCCCCGAACCGGCGGCGGCAAGAAGGGCGGCGGCTAGGTTCACGGGATCGGCGGCGACGACGATGTGCGGCTGCTGTTCTTTAGAGATCCAAACTTCGTAGCGAAGCTAGCTAGGTCTACCAACGGTCACACGAGGATCGGTCGTCTCGATCGATTCAGACGGGGAAGTTTTTCCCGATCAACAAATCGAGAGACAAGGGATCTCTGGATAGACGCGTGAGACACTAAGCTTGGCTAAGCTTCTGTCGCCGGAGATCGGGAAGAAACGCGATCAACAGCGGCGACCAACTAGCGCGAGCGGCGACGGAGGCGGCGGAGCAGTTTCGCGATTTTAGGGTTAGATCGTGCTCGGCTTTTTTTCTGTCTATGTATTCGTTCAAAATACCCGTATATATATACTGTAGACGCTTTCAAAATGACCGTTGTGGGACCCACAAGAAGAATCCCTAAATCCCGGTCCAGAACATTGACAGCGGCAGAATCTGGTTCAGGAGCTTCCAGAGAAGTCGCTAAGTAAAAATCGGCGAGAATCGCAGGTGATTCTCGACGAATCGGCGAGAATCAGTTAGTGATTCTCGACGATTCGTCGAGAATCACTAGTGATTCTCGCCGAATCACTTGTTGATTCTCAACGAAAGTTACTTGGTATTCATGATCTGCTCAGCGATGGGTTCGGCGAGAATCACTAGTGATTCTCGCCGAATCTTACTTGGCACCGTTTTGAGGCAGCCGGAAAGAGTCGGCGAGAATCACTAATGTTCTCGACGATTTGGCGAGAATCGCTAGTGATTCTCGCCGAATCGGCGAGAATCACTTGGTGATTCTCGTCGAATTATACTTAGACGAATTTTCGTCTTTCCACCCATGATGTGCTCCTTGACCCATCCTTGCTCCTTGTCTTCTCTTGCATAAACACGGCCCTGTACTTGAAAGTAAGTGCACTCCAATAGAGAGAGTACACGTAGGCCAACACACTGATCTGCTCAACGAGGGATTACGCCGTGCAGACCGTGTATATTGACCTACTGCACCCTGACATTGGTGTGCACTTAGCGTGGAATAACTGCAAGCACAACTTGAAATAATTTGTCAAAAACATTGCCTATTTACCTTAGCTTGATCAGGGGCTTCTTCAAATCAGGTACGTTGTGGATACAATACCCAACAATCTCCCCCTATTTGAAGAAGCCTAAACCCTACAAGCTAAGGTGAATAAAGCGTATAGGAATGAAAATCATAAACCTGAAATTGAGTTGAGTGAGTTATTCATTACCAATACCAATTTCTTGGGAGCAAGCTTGGAGCCACCTTAGCCTTAGCCTTAGCCGAGAGGGTAATCTCCCCCTTTTCGGCTTCTGCAAATCGGGATCTGTAGCATTTGACCCCTTGCTCCCCCTCAGTTCTTGCGCCTGTGCTCAACCTGAGTACCTGCAGGGGCTCCCTCTAGATGCATGATCCTGGAGCTTCAGTAGTCTTCATTCCTCATAATTTAGCATTCCCAATTCAGTTTTGAAGAGACTGAACTTGGATTCGTCTAAGGGCTTTGTGAATATATCTGCAATCTGCTTGTCCGTGGGGACATAACAGAGAGAAATGTCCTTGTTCTCCACGTGCTCCCGAATGAAGTGGTAGCGCACTTCAATATGCTTCGTTCTGCTGTGCGAGACCGGATTGTTGGCAATGGCAATTGCACTGGAGGAGTCGCAGTACATTGATATTTCCTTGAACTGAAGGTCGTAGTCGGCTAACTGGTTTCTGATCCATAGGAGTTGTGCGCAACAGCTTCCTGCCGAGATGTACTCAGACTCTGCTGTGGAGGTTGCAACACAATTCTGTTTCTTGCTGTTCCATGAGATAAGCCTCCTGCCGAGGAATTGACACGTCCCGGAGGTGCTTTTCCTGTCATCCCTACTCCCAGCAAAATCAGCATCTGAAAAGCCTATTAGCTCGACATCATTGTTTCTCGGGTACCACAAGCCAAGATTAGGAGTACCTTTAAGGTATCTCAGAATTCGCTTTGCAGCGACATAGTGAGATTCCTTAGTGTTCACCTGATATCGGGCACAGACACATGTGGAGAACATAATATCCGGTCTACTGGCAGTAAGGTAGAGCAGGGATCCAATGATGCTTCTGTATTTGGTTTCATCGAAAGGTTTACCTTTCTCATCCTTAGCCAGAGACATAGTGGATCCCATTGGAGTCCGCATAGAGGTTGCATTCTCCATACCGAATTTCTTAAGGAGTTCATTTGTGAACTTCGTCTGAGAGATGAAGATTCCATCCTCAGACTGTTTCACTTGAAGTCCCAAGAAATACTTGAGCTCTCCCATACTGCTCATTTCAAACTTTCCTTGCATAAGTTTAGAAAACTTTTTGCAAAGATTGTTGTCCGTTGAGCCGAATATTATGTCATCGACATAGATTTGCACCAGCAAAATCTTGCATTTGACTTCCCTGAGAAACAATGTTTTATCTATTTTACCTCTAGAGAACTTGTTCTCAAGAAGAAAACTAGATAAAGTCTCATACCAAGCTCGTGGAGCTTGTTTTAAACCCATATAAAGCTTTATTAAGAAAATAGACATGATTGGGAAAAGTAGGATCGACAAAACCTGGGGATTGAGCGACGTATACTTCCTCTTTCAGGTCTCCGTTCAGGAATGCTGATTTCACATCCATTTGATAAACTGTGAATCCTTTTTGCGAAGCATACGCCAGGAACAATCTGATTGCCTCGAGCCTTGCTACTGGTGCGAAGGTCTGGTCGAAGTCAATCCCCTCCTCCTGTCTGTAACCTTGAGCCACCAGCCTTGCCTTGTTATTTATGATGACACCATGTTCATCCAGCTTGTTTCTGAATATCCACTTGGTGACAATCACATTCTGCTTGTATGGTCTGGGAACTAGCGTACAAACGTTGCAACGTTCGAATTGATGTAGTTCATCTTGCATGGCCAGAATCCATGCCGCATCTTTGTTCGCCTCGTCGAACTTCTTTGGCTCAACCTGTGACAGGATGCTAAGATGCAATACTTCGTTAATAGTACCTCTTCGAGTTCTGACACCGACACGAGGATCTCCGATGATCTGATCTCTAGGATGATCCCTCACGTGTCAGAGCTCTAGAAGTCTGGCGTCTGGAGCTTCGACTACTTCTTGGGCTTCTCCTTCTTCTAAGAGATTTGTTCCATTTTGGTCTTCAACATTTTCAGATGACGTGGAGGTGGAAACTTTGACGTACTTAGGAGTGTCATCTTTAGCGGTCTCATCCAGACTCAGCTGTTCAAGTCGTGCACCTGCATCTTCAAGAATACCACTGGAAGAATTGCTGTTAAGCAAACTTCCTTCATCAAATGCAACATTTATTGATTCTTCTACCACTAGGGTTTTCTTATTGAAGATCCTATATGCGCGACTGTGGGAACTATAACCCATGAATATGCCTTCGAAGCATTTTTCACCAAATTTAGTACGCGGGTACTTCCCATTATTCAGTACATAGCATCTGCAACCAAAAATCCTCAAGTAGGACATGGTTGGTTTCCTGCCTTTCAGTAGCTCGTAAGACGTCTCACGATGATGCTTGTTGATCAATGCTCGGTTTTGTACATGACAAGCTGTATTGACAGCCTCTGCCCAGAAGTATTCCGGGAGAGAAGCGTCTTTCAACATTGTCGTGCAGGCTTCAATGAGAGTTCTATTTCTCCTCTCCGCAACTCCATTTTGCTGAGGAGTGCGCGGGGAGGAAAACTCATGAAAGATACCTTGTTCTTCACAAAATTCTGTCATAGCACCAGATTCGAATTCTGTTCCATGGTCACTTCTGATTTTGACCACTGAGCAGTTAAATTCGTTCTGAACCTGCTTGACAAAACTAGTGAAGATGTCAAATGTATCTGACTTTCGTTTCAAAAAGAACACCCATGTAAATCGAGAATGATCATCAACTATCACTAGCGTATAGGACTTGCCTCCCAAGCTATGAACTTGCATTGGACCAAACAAGTCCATATGTAAAAGGTGAAGACATCGGGAAGAGTCTTTGTCTGCAATGCTCTTAAAGGTAGCCCGAGTCTGTTTGCCCATCTGGCATGCAGGACAGGGGCTATCTTTGATGCACTTGATACTGGGAGCATCACTTACTAAGTTCTTAAAAAACAGCATACTAATTGTCTTGAAATTAATATGTGACAATCTCTTGTGTCATTGTTCACAAAGAGATGCACTGCCTGTTGCCACAAGGCATACGGGGGTAGATGAATCTAAACTGAGAAAATCTAAGCAGAAGATATTTCTGCTCCTAATGCCTGATAATACCGTCTCAGAAGAGGTACGTGAAATTATCAGACATTTATCCTTGCAGAACTTAACGTCATAACCTTTGTCACATAACTGACTTACACTGATCAGGTTATGGTTTAACCCTTCAACATAAGCCACGTCGGTGATAGAGATTATACCGTTGGAAATCATACCGTAACCTCTGGTGACTCCTCGATCTGACCCTCCAAAGATGACTTTGGGTCCATTCTCGACTGGAGTGTAATCACGCAGCAGGCTTCTTGTCCCAGTCATATGCCGGGAGCATCCACTGTCCAAATACCAGATCGGCGTTTTGGTGGCCTTTGGACATTCCTGCAAAACAAAATTAATTTGCCTTAGGAACCCAATCGAACTTGGGTCCTAGATTCCTGGTTAGCACACTCCCCCTCGGTTGGTTAACCCTACGAGTGGTCGGCCTCGCATTGCTAACATGGGGAGTCTCGTAATACCTTGGATTAAACCAACAATCCACGGCAAAGTGACCGACTTTGCCACAGCACCAACAGTCGAATCTGTTGTACCTCTTCCTAGGCTCCTGCCTTACCCTGGGAACGGTGGGTACAGCTGGGGCCTTGGATCTGGAGGTGGAGGCCTCATGGTGACAGCAGTCACATGACTTCGTCACCTTCTGTATAACAGGCTTGGCTTTTGGTGCCTGCTTTCCATTATGGCCGCTAGAGAATTGACCATAATTTCCCATGTGGATTTCCTCATAAGGTGCCTTGAAGGCACTCTCATCGAAGTTCCGTGGAAAGGTTCAACCATCATATCGGCTCTTTGGCTTTGCAACCGAGGGCCGGAAGTGATGACCAAATGTTGATTCAAAGTCATGTTGGTTGCAAGGAAAGCTAGGCTTTGTGAACGCAACAGGACTAAGAGGAGCCTTACCCTTTTCATCAGCAGAGGCCTTCTTGGCGGCCTTATTCTTCCTCTGGTTCCTGTTTCTCCTGATGAGGAACCAGATACCCCTAAATGCCCCAAGCCAGCTCCTTTGGCCTGAGCAGAGAAGGTATCAACGACTGGAAGAACTGTTTTTGGCATAGAGAAGCTCTTGACGATCTTCCTTTCTGTCGCAAGTTGTTCTTCCAACTTGTCGACTTCCTCCTGCTTAAGATCAAGGAGCTTCAAAGACTCTGAATGCTTTGAAGTCAGGTCAAGGTGCTCCTGTCGGAGAGAAATCAAGCTAGTGACCTCTTCCCTTAGGGATACACACTCACCCTTAAGGAATTTCACTTCCTTCTTCTCAGCCTTCAGTCTCTTACGGCACTCCTCGAAAGTGTTGAGCAGAAGCTCATATTTCTCGAGGAGCTCCGCTTCACGGGCCGAAGGGCTATCCTCAGGTTCATCATCCTGAGACTCAGGGTCAGAGTCGGAGTCGGAGAGAGGAGTGTGAGCTTTTACCTTCCCAGTAAATGGGGGGCATTCTCCTTCTGAGTCGGAGCGACCCACCAGCCCGAAGTAGGCTTCCTCATCATCACTTGAGTCTGAGGAATCAGACTCACTCAGTGTCTTTGGTCTTTTGGCGATGTAGCTCCGCTCTTTCTTCTTATCTCTCGATGATTTGTGCTCCTCTTCTTTCCCTTTTTCTCTCTTGTCTTGATAGCAGTCGGCCACGACGTGTCCTGGCTTATTACATCCAAAGCAAATAATGTCAAAGGAGCGATGTTTGTTCGGTCTAGAAGCATACCTGTCAGAAGAATAATTTTTCTTCTGATGCCTGAAGGAGGAGCCGTCTCTCTTTCTTTGATTCCTCATCTTGAGGAACTTCTTGAACTCTCGAGTGATGAGGGAGAAATCCTCCTCCGACAGCTCTGAGCTGGAGGAGCATGGCTCGGAGTCCTCCTCCTCATCCTTTTTCCTGGCACGGTATGAAACCGCACCCTTGCCTTTTCTGAGTGACTGGCTTTTAGAGCCACAGTCTTTTCTTTGGCTGCAGCCTTCTCTGCTTCTTCTTCTGCTTTCCTGGTGTTCAGCTGAAGCTCATAGGACATCAGCTTCCCAAACAGGATTTGCGGGTCTGTTTCAGCTAGTTTGTCAAACTCTCAGATGGCGCAGATCTTTGTGTCCCATTCCTTAGTAAGGGACCTAAGGAATTTATCATTGAGTTCACCATTGGTGAACACTCTTCCGTATCCTTTGAGGGCGTTGACAATCTTGAGGAAGTTCTCGTAGGTGACTCAATCTCTTCTCTCTTCCTTAGGCCCTTGTCTGAAGGCCTCATATTTCTGGTTCAGGAGGGATCTCCGATCATCCCTCACTTCATCTGTGCCCTCCATTAGGATGATCAGGCACTGCCAGATCTCCTGTGCTGTCCTGCAGTTGCTGAAGTTTTGCATCATTGAGTCATCAACCGCGCTGACTAGAATAGTTCGCGCCTTCTTGTCAAGTCCTACTAGCACCATCTCGTCCAGTCGAAACCCCTAAGCTTGCTTTAGACGGTGAACCACTCTATTGGATTTGACTCCAATCCGGAGGATTTATGTCGTTCTCTCTCGAAGAGTGCATGCAACTCCTTTTATCTTTGAGTGATCTACTCGTATCCGCAACCTCTCGGTCATTTAAGATACGGATCTTGAAAGTCCACCTAGTGTCAACTATGTTCACCTATGGGGGGGGGAATAGGTGACGTGCAGCGCTTTTGCGGAATTTAAATTGTACCTGCACACGAAAATAAAACAACACAGCACAACAGAGTACACAAGCTATTTATAGTGGTTCCCCGACTTGGGTACATCCACTTTCCCCCTTCGACCTATCTCCCAACAAGGGACGACTCGGTCACTTCTCCAACGGGATTGAAATCCAATCCCTGCACTATCGGAAGGAGCCCTTCCACACGTAGGAGTCAACACTCCCACAAACCGGGTTGCACCCAACCCTTACAACTAGGAACCAACGTTCCTTTACAATAAAAGTAAAATAGAATGTATAAGAAATACAAAATACGTGTGGAGACTACGGTGTCCCTCTTCGTTGACGACATGATCTTGAAGTCTACAAAGAGTCCACAACCTTGGTCTCTCTTGGAGAGGATCTCCCCGGAACCGGCGGCGGCAAGAAGGGCAGCGGCTAGGTTCACGGGATCGACGGCGACGACGATGTGCGGCTGCTGTTCTTTAGAGATCCAAACTTCGTAGCGAAGCTAGCTAGGTCTACCAACGGTCACACGAGGATCGGTCGTCTCGATCGATTCGGACGGGGAAGTTTTTCCCGATCAACAAATCGAGAGACAAGGGATCTCTGGATAGACGCGTGAGACACTAAGCTTGGCTAAGCTTCTGTCGCCGGAGATCGGGAAGAAACGCGATCAACAGCAGCGACCAACTAGCGCGAGTGACGACGGAGGCGGCGGAGCAGTTTCACGATTTTAGGGTTAGATCGTGCTCGGCTTTTTTTTTCTGTCTATGTATTCCGTTCAAAATACTCGTATATATATACTGTAGACGCTTTCAAAATGACCGTTGTGGGACCCACAAGAAGAATCCCTAAATCCCGGTCCAGAACATTGACAGCGGCAGAATCTGGTTCAGGAGCTTCCAGAGAAGTCGCTAAGTAAAAATCGGCGAGATCGCAGGTGATTCTCGACGAATCGGCGAGAATCAGTTAGTGATTCTCGACGATTCGTCGAGAATCACTAGTGATTCTCGCCGAATCACTTGTTGATTCTCAACGAAAGTTACTTGGTATTCATGATCTGCTCAGCGATGGGTTCGGAGAGAAT
The DNA here is from genome assembly GCA_039583875.1 of Platanthera guangdongensis. Classification (NCBI taxonomy): domain Eukaryota; kingdom Viridiplantae; phylum Streptophyta; class Magnoliopsida; order Asparagales; family Orchidaceae; genus Platanthera; species Platanthera guangdongensis. Next base: position 159,199,127 of record CM077147.1, on the reverse strand, counting down.
CACTAGTGATTCTCGCCGAATCTTACTTGGCACCGTTTTGAGGCAGCCGGAAAGAGTCGGCGAGAATCACTAATGATTCTCGACGATTCGGCGAGAATCGCTAGTGATTCTCGCCGAATCGGCGAGAATCGCTTGGTGATTCTCGTCGAATTATACTTAGACGAATTTTCGTCTTTCCACCCATGATGTGCTCCTTGACCCATCCTTGCTCCTTGTCTTCTCTTGCATAAACACGGCCCTGTACTTGAAAGTAAGTGCACTCCAATAGAGAGAGTACACGTAGGCCAACACACTGATCTGCTCAACGAGGGATTACGTCGTGCAGACCCGTGTATATTGACCTACTGCACCCTGACATTGGTGTGCACTTAGCGTGGAATAACTGCAAGCACAACTTGAAATAATTTGTCAAAAACATTGCCTATTTACCTTAGCTTGATCAGGGGCTTCTTCAAATCAGGTACGTTGTGGATACAATACCCAACAGATCTAGGATCGAAGAACATATCCGCGAAATATGAATTCGATACGTTAAAAATCAAAGATAAATCGTTAGTGAGCAAAATAGAGAGCTTTACAATTTTTTGAAAAATAAAGAAAGTTTATTTCATTCCAAAGTTAATCATGATCAAGTGCTTATGGAAATTTAGCTACTCATAATTTACAAATACATTCAATCACTATGAAATAAAAGAGTACAATTACATGAAAAGAAAAATTTAAACTATATTGCAAATAAAATAAAATTGCATAAAATAAAACTAACTCCAAAGATATCTCGAAAATAAGCCACCCAACACGATTTTCAACCCCAATGGTGGACTCCTCTCATCATTCCCCCTTGGCCATTATTTATAGGAAAAAAAGAAAGGATGAAAGACACATGAAAGGTTGGAAGGCCAAAGGTAAGAGGAGGAAAATAAAGTGGTAATAATAATTAAATATTAATGAAAATATATGAAAAAACAACCAAATTAAATGGTGGAGTTTCATAGTTTATAAAGAGGAGATGAATGGTGGACATAATTACTAAAATTAAGATGGAGTTGAAACATCAAATATTTATCAAATATTTAAGAGGATGTAAATGGAGGGATGAGATAATGAAGAAAAATATAAAGGTGGTGGTTTCATAGAATAAAGAGGAGCTAGCGGTTTCATGGAGAAATGAAGAGGGGAAGTAAAGAGTTATAGTAGTAATAATAATAATAATAATAATAATAATAATAATAAAGTGCATGTATTTAACTGTGACGGTTTTTAGAGAGAGAAAGGGGTGGTGATGTAGGTTGTATGATGAGGTGGCGGCTTTGACATGAAAAGGTGATAGCGATGGCGTTGTGCATGAGAATGATGAAAATAGTTGAATGTCGAAGACTTGCTTGGCGTCGGTCATTTTGAGAGTTGGCGATGATGGCGTGGCGGCATCAATGCATAATAATATATTTGTCATGAGCTTGCATGAAGAAGAACTGAATGGGTGGTTGCGACATGAAACGCTTGATCGGCTTGAACGAGTGCAGCGAGATATTGACTTAGTTTCATAGACTACATGAATTGCTCGGCCAACTTCCGTAAATATTTCTTTTGCAAACGTTGGGAGCGCGACCACGTCAATAAACCTATAAAAATAAATATATATTAAATTAGTAAACTAAAATATAAAATAAATGATTTATAAATGAAAATATATAAATTATTATTAATTTTATATTAATTATTAAACTAAAAAAATACTAAATATAGTTATAAATCCTACAAAAATAAATAAGACTTAAATTATTTAACAGAATCAAAAAGATATAATTTATTAACCAGAATAAATAAAATATGATTAATTAAAACTAAATATTAAAATAAATATTATAGTAAAAATACGCGTAAATATTACTTATCATACCCCTTGGGTCCTATTTATAGTTTTCAGGATATGAACTGCCAATAACCAAAATAAACTGACCTGAAATTACCAAAATGCCCTGGGTTGGGTTTGCCAACAGCCAAACTCCACTGTTTTGAAGGGCTATGAGCAGACCAGCGGGGGAAAATAGTAAAAAGTACCTCGTAGATCTGGGCGAGCTAGGGAGCCTGGCCACCTCGGCAGATCCTGCTCGCCTGCTGTTGCCGAGCTCCTTTGCGCGAGTGCGAGTTGGGACGGCGAGCTCGCCTATCGGTCGGCCTCCGTTAGTCGACCTCAGCTCGATGAATCTTGGCTTAGCTCGGCGAATGCCGAGCTCGCGGTCAACGAATGCCGAGCTCGGGCTCGGGTTTCTCTGTCGAGTTCGCCTGGGCGTTGGTAATCTGAGACGGCCAACCTGGTTCCTGGTTCACTCCGCTCGCCGGATACGAGGTTGTACAATTAAAAGATAATATTAACTACCCAACTCAAAACTCAGTATAAAACAACAGCGGAAATAGAAAACATGACTAGAAGTTATCCACATACACAAGAGTATCGAAATGGCCTTAGGGCCTTACAGCAGTAGAGAGCCCAAAACTCAAATAATAACATCAAAGATCAACGTGCGTAAGCACTCCTAGACTACCTCGGCATACAAGCCGGAAAACTAGAGCATCAAATATACAATGCCACAAAATAGAGCTAACATAAAACTTGTAACACTTCATGAGGCTTAAGCCTTTTTGGCCGGTGAGCTAGCTACCGCTTGCGATCGTTGCCCTGAAAAATTTGGTGGTAACCTGGGTCAGCAAAGGCTGACCTCAAACTGTGTAACGAACACATCTCCTCCCGGCCGCCCCTAACGGACCCCGGGGTACCCCTCCAACCTGCATGTCAGCACTTCGTATGTCATATACATAAACATGTAAAGCTCTAAAAACAGGTTTGAGTGTCACAAACAGCATATACGTTTTCTATATTGAGCATTTAATAAAAAGAGGCCTAATATGCAACATGTATGCAAAACCCGGGCTTCACCCAAGGCACCCTATCGCGTATGCAATTAGCACATCATCAAAACATCTGGGTACTCCCAATTTCCCCATTGGCATTAAGTCGTAAACAAAAAGGGTACTGCAATTCCTATAACGACATAAAAGCCGCCACACGGAAATCTTGCCAAGGCCCCACCCGTTCGTGGGTCTTAGCTCTAGGCTTGCATGCAAATTCTGACTTATTGCATCAGGATTCCGTCTCATACACAAACTGATTCTAAGAACCCTTGCTGGACCCCACCCGCTCGTGGCTTCATTGCTCGGGCTTGTCTCATGCTTGGCGTTCTCGTCAGTCTCACAGAAGGGGACTAGTCTCGCCGGGACACTCTCTCCACATGACTTGCACGTCACGGGATAGACAGCCGACCGCGGAGACAAGTCGCGCCTTAGCACATTACAATCCATAAACATTCCCACCATAATCCATCATTTGTACTGCAACGTCCCCGCGCACCAAGGAAACCATCTACCGCCAATGCGGAGCTAACCTTATCCACCAAGGAAACCATCTACCGCCAATGCGGAGCTAACCTTGTCCGGTTCCGGCTACACGTACTCACTCGAGAAAAGGAGGAAATCACATACATCATAAACGACATCTTGCTGCAACGGATTTCTACAAAATCCTTAAGGCTTGCTATGCAACATCACCGAGTCAGACTAACGGTCGCGACTACGGCTTCACTCACAATGCCTAATCCACTAACGAAGCGGATATCTAATGCAAAATCATGTCGGGGACGAACTCAATCGACCTAGAGGTTTCTCTTGAACCATGGCGACCCAAACCCCTCTCATTTGAGAGATTTGGTGCCCAAAAGTTTGAAAGAAGAAGATGCTATGCACGCATCCTAGAAACCGAGAGGAGAAGTGTCGTTGCCTTACGTCCCCTCTTCCTAGCCATGAGAACTTAGCCAGACGAAAACCACCGCAACGGACTTGCCTCCGCGGATCTGGACTCGGCTCGCGATTTGGGGCTCCGAAGCTTCTCCGGCAGCCGGATCTCTCCTTCACATTCTTCCTTGCTCTCTCTTCTCTCTAAAACTTTAGAAAGAGAAAACTTGATGAGGAATGAGGGTTTCAAACCCTATTTCCGGACTTATCACAGCAAGGACAGCTCTGGACCATCAGATCCCATTAGAAGGAATCAGACGGCCACGATTCGCACTTAAAACCAAACTCCTGGGCCGAACACAGCTTGTGACACGCCCGTGTCCAAGGCCGTGTGCCTTAATTGACACCGAAACCGTCGCACACAAAACAGGACACGGGTTCTGGATACGCCTGTGTCAAACGTGACACGCCCGTGTCACTCAGTACACGCCCGTGTTTCTGGGCGTGTTCCTCCATCGACACATGACCAAACACAACCCGAGGAGAACATGGGTACTCGACACGCCCGTGTCGCATTTGACACGCCCGTGTCAGGCTGAACACGCCTGGGCTCCAGGCCGTGTTTATCACCTAACACGGCCTGGCTAACATCCCGAGCAGGACACGGCCTGGGACACGCCCGTGTCTCAGGCCGTGTTCGCTGTCTCGACGATCGTTGACCACATTTTTGTCGACCACTCGGAAAATTCGTCGAACCCGAGCACGACACGGCCTTGGACACGCCCGTCTCCCGAGCTGTGTTCACTGTCTCGACACTTCGTCGAGCTCCGTTCGTCGGCCACCCGGGTTCTTCGTCGAACCCGAGCACGACACGGCCTTGGACACGCCCGTGTCTCAGGCCGTGTGACCCCTACCAAGACCCCAACTTGGCTCTAAATGTTGTCCGTTCCTCTTTCGAGTTTCGGGGCATTACAGGTATTGTGAAGGGACCTAGAGCACAGATGCAGGATGGAGCGAGCAGCAGGGTTACAATTTAGAAAATGATCGAAAACCTAGAGCACGGGAGCAGGAGAGGTAGTGATCGATGTCGCTGTATCGCCGCTGCCCGTCGTCGCTGTCCAGGAGGAGAAAGGAGGAAGGAAGAGAGATCGACGGTAGAGTCGTTGCGACCGCTCTAGCGATCAGCGAGAAGAAGGTGATAGGGCACGAGAGAGAGGGGAGAAAGAGAGTGTCGAAAATGTAGGGCATAGGAAGATGGCATCGGGATTATGTCGAACAAAGGGGCAAAATACCAAAAATGTATTGAACTTTTGAAATCATCACAAAGAAAGAAAGTATTTTTTAAGATGACAGAGGTATTTTGGGATTAAAATGTTACACATGGTGTAACATAGCTTCTTCCATATAGTATAAAGATATATATATAATATATATATATATATATATATATATATATATATATATATATATATATATATATATATATATATATATATTATATATATATATATATCTTTATATATATATATAAACATGTGGGCGAGGTAGAGAGAGAGAGAGAATCCCACCTCATATTCACGTGGAGGAGAAGTGCAGCCACCGGTGAGAGTTGCCACCCCATTCCAGTTCGTGAGGAGGAGCCGCTTCCACTGTCTCGCTCTTGGTGTCGCAAAGAGTGGGAGACCCCTATAGGATGTCGTCGGTGGTGCAACATCATACGATGGCGGCGGAGCCATTGGTACCAAGCGTTGTTTTATCTTCTCTCCTTTCGCATGAGACTCTCGACGTATTCACCGGCTTTGGAGTAAATAGTCGGCGGTCTTGGAGAATCACTACCGATCTTGGAAGGAGGTGATGTGATGCGGGCATGGCGGCAAAGGCATGCGGGAGTGCAGTGATATTGATGATGTTTCTCTCTGGTGGTGCGGCTTGGTGTCGATGGCGTGCACGGGTGCAGTTGGCCTCGACAGTGCATCTCCGGTGGTGGCAGGTGATTTGGTCGTCATCCGACGACGAAGGTTCTCAATGAACCTTGTGCGTCCGCTGTGCTAGTGGATTGCAGTCCAGATTATTCTCTCCCCGGATCAAGCGAGTTCCGCTCCTCCGCGGTGTATTCTATAACGGACATCGATACATTTTTTTCATATTTTGTATTGTAGCTTTATTATTTATGTATATAGAGGCTTGATCAGATTTATACGGTTGTATACCATGTATTAAATTAGTTGCGCATATGTGATAGTTTCCGCATTATATCTCAACAGTGGAATCAAAGCGAGGTTCTGTGGGCGACTGATTGGACATTCGATGAGTGGTTGACTATGGTGGGTGATGACTAGGTCCGCTTTCCATCTTTTCAAGTCTGATCTTTGAATTAATCAGGTCTTCTATTCGTGTTGTAGGACAACCATGACAGAAAAACATGGATCTGGACTGTATTTTTGAAGAATTGCGACATTGGTGGGTTTGACCAATGACAAGTGGTACTGCATGAGATGGTCTGATAACCGCGGATCTGTTATAAGGATGTGATTATTTGTGTGAATACAAGGCATGTTCAAACGGTTTTTGTGTCAATTAGAGGTAGTTGGTGTAGAGACGGAGGAAGACGTGAATATTCGTTTCACTTCTTACCTCGCCCACATGTTTTACTCGGTCTTAGTGACGATGCTCTTGTATGAGAAGGATACAGTGGAGCTAGTGAAGGTCACGATCGCAGTGCTATCCAGACAGATGTTAGTGGGCCCTACTCTTGGGGATGGTCACATCTTGGTAGCAGCGAATGAGTAAGGTGGACAGTTTGGAAAAGGATTAAGCGGAGCACGATCTTAATCCAGACCGAAAAAGGATATGACATTTTACCATTGCAAACAGTGTAGTTACACAGGAGAGCGAGTTCACAACGAGCAAAAAGGGTCTCGAGACCAGGGTTCGGACAGGGTAACAGCTGGGTCAGAGTGCAGAGTGATGAGGTCTTCATCATCACTAAGAGTCTGTGCGAATCTGACACCTAGATGTTTGACATCACTGAGCGGATTGAATTCGGGTGGCTACAATTGTGTGGCCCGATGTGGAATCCAGATGGTGGAGTGAGGGCGTACAATGCTCAGGAGAGCTGTGCAGCGTGGTAGTTTGTACCGACTGATGGGGACCACGATGTGAGGTGGTGTGCTCATGATTTCTGCAACCTACATGGTGGATTGTCGTAGTGGTGCAGTGAATCGTCCTTCCGGGACTTGGGTTATAAGAGTTAGTTTCTACGATCAGGTTGTTACAACGTTCACGGGTTGAGCCAGAGCAGAGATGAGTCGATCGGAGTAGGTCGGTTGTTGCTTCGAATTGAGGCGATGCTGAGTGCATAGTTGTTTGGTGCAGTTGTAGCTTTGTGCAGAGAGTGTCACGAGCAGGTGGTTTCTCTGAATCCCGAATCAGGATGGTGATTCTTGTGTTTGGTTCGGATTCAGATCCAAACAGGATCCAGTTTTTAGTAAACACCGGAGTCAATGTTTATGGAAATAATAATTCCGGAAAGTAATATAATAAATCTGTTGTGCCTTGATTTTTTAAATCAGAATCCTCTCCATTTCACTTGAAATGGAGGGGATCCATTTCATGGCCATGATGGCTTGTATTTTGATCCAACGGGTTCAGTTATTCCTATCCTTTTATATTTTTTTTATTCGAAAAAATCTCATCCACAGGATATTATTTGGGCTGATCTTGATCATTAAAGGCTGAAATGGATCCCCTCCATTTCATGTGAAATGGAGAGGATCCGGATCCGATTTTTTTGGGAGAGAGTTCTCTCTCTCTTGCCAAAAATTAAACCTCTGTGATCGTGGGATATCAATATATAGATTGAGGGCTTTGTTCATGGAGAGAGAGAGAAAATAACCTAAGAGCCGCCTGGAGTGAATCCCACCTCATATTCACGTGGAGGAGAAGTGCAGCCGCCGGTGAGGAGTTGCCGCCCCATTCCAGTTCGCGAGGAAGAGTTGTCGCCGCTGTCTCGCTCTTGGTGTCGCAAGGGGTGGGAGACCCCTGTATGATGTCGTCGATGTTTGCTGTTAATGCAACACCGTGCGTTGGCGGCGGAACCATTGGTACCAAGCGTTGTTTTATCTTCTCTTCTCTCGCATGAGACCTAAGTTATCAAAGGCGCAAGGCGCATCAAGGAGCAAAGGGCCCCTGGAGCCTAGGCGTAAGGCGCACCAAGGCGCAAATGGCCCCTGAAGCCTAGGCGCAAGGCGCAAGAGTGCGCCTGAGGCACGCGAAGCGCAAAAATTGGGGAAAAAGAAAATTGAGCGAATTGGGCGCCCAATTCGCTGAAATTGAACGCCTAAGGGTGTCTCCGGTGCGTCTAAGATCATGTTTTTGCCCATAGAAATTTTTTTAAAAAACACCTTGAAAGGCTCGGGCGCTCCAGGGGCCATGCTTAGGCGCGGCGGCTGCGTCTGGTGCGCCTGGCGCCTCAGGTCGCACCCTAGCGCACGCCTTGACAACTAAGTATGGGACTCTCGACGTATCTACCATCTTTGGAGGAAATAGCCGCCGGTCTTGGAGGAGAGGATCGCTACCGATCTTGGGAGGAGATGTTGTGGTTGCGGGCGTGGCGTGGGCGAAAGGCAAGCAGGAGTGCAGTGACCTTGATGGCAGGGGCGGATCCAGAGGGGGCCCGAGGGACACTGCCCCCCCCCCCCCCCCCCCCCTCAATTATTTTTCAAAATGTTTAGTGTATTTTTGATTTCTCTCGTCGAGACAATGAATTTTGACTACTTATACGTCAAAAACGGTGGCCAGATAAGGGAGAAACAACTCTGATAAAGATAGAAACGTTTTAAAATAATTTTGAAGGAAATTGATGACTGACCCCATGTTAAAATTTTTAGAACACAGTGACGCATTAAAGAAAATTTGTGCACCCACATTATTAATTTTCTGGATCCACCATTGTTCGATGATGTTTCTCTCCAGCGATGCGACTTGATGTACATGGCAAGTGCGGGTGTAGTAGGCCTCGACAGCACTTCTCTGTTTGTGGCCGGTAGTTTGGTCGTCATCCGACGGCGAAAGTTTCCAGTGAACCTTGTGTGTCCGCTGTGCTAGCGGATTGCAGTCCAGATTATTCTCTCTCGCAGATCGAGTAAGTTCGGCTCCTCCTTGGTGTATTCTGTAACAAATGTCGGTACATTTCTTCATATTGTGTATTGCAGTTATATTATTTATATATGCAGATGTTTGTTCAGATTTATGCGTGTGTATAATCTGTATTAAATTGGTTGCACCTAGGAGATAGTTTCAGCATTATATCACAACAAGTAAAGCATCCACATGGAATGTATTAAACATCGATTACCTTGCACGAGGAAGGCCCCAAGCCCCCAACATCCAAAAACATGTGTGAGGTATCAACGTTTGATTTATGATTAGAGGAGGGGATGCAACATTCATTTTCCCGACAGTGCAATTGACATTTGCATTATTATATTTCGCATGTACATCACTACTATGCATCACTTGTTGAGGAAAAGATTTGTGCAACCCGCGAGACGCAAGAAACTAAGGCTCCGTTTGGCGGGATTTATTTTCACCGGTCAAGCGGTCACGGACCTAAATTAAGGCCCGGTTCATGCGGTCGTAACCGCTTGACCGGTGAAAATAAGTCCCCCCCAAACGGAGCCTAAAGCTCTATTTGGGTCCTGGGATGACAGTGACGATAAAAAATTGATGATGAGAAAATAGTGGTGATATTCAAGCTGTTCAGAAAGGAGTTTTAAAAATATTATAGACTTTTTGAAAAATTTTCATTAAAACGTTTTTCAAAAATATTATATTTTTTGATTTAAAAGCAACTTCTTAATAACAATTGTTTAAACACTTAATAATAAAATTGTGCTTTATATAATCATTTATTGAATAAGTAAAAAATATATAAATTCTAATTAAGCAGTTATAAAAAGTCGGCGGCAAGAAGAAAAGATCTAGAATGAGTGAAGAATCGCAAATTGAAGAATATAACCTTCCAAAAAAGAGTAAATCTAAAATCTCATAACTCAAAAATCCCTTAAAACATATTTCTTGTAAAAGCTCTTTTGAAAAAGCTCATGAATGAATCAACCTAAAAAAACGGATGACGGCAAGAGTATAATTTTCCCCGCTCCCACAGCCACCCCAAACAAAACCAAATCCTTTCACAAAAAACTGGCCAGTCAAAGTGTAAAAAATAAAGTTAGCCAACACTTGGGGGCTACCAGCCACCTAGCCAAAATATTTGGTTTGAAGATACTGGGGTCCATTTGACCTGGTTTTTTTTATTTGCTCCTGTGAGTTTGAACAAAAACATCAGCATCATAAAATGCATGTATGTTTGGCAAGACAATGGAACCAAGAAAATCCTACTAGTTTTGTACGTAAAAAATGGATGACGGGGGGGGGGGGGGGGGTTCAAAAACGACAGTTCATAACCACCGCATTTGTGACCATGCCAAACGGATGCGGGCTTCGTTTGGCGCAGCAAAACCACAGTCACTTCCGCACGGTGGATTTCCGTACAAAATGTGCAGAAAATGCTTGGCGGAGAGGATCCCCACCGCCCGGCCACGACCTCTCCAACCGCCGGGCAGTTGCAGGACAGTGCGGATCCACCCCACCAAACATGGCCAAGATATACTAGATTAATAAGTACCATCTGGAGATCTAAGGTCGGATATATACATAACTGTTCATCTAATCATGCTTTAGCTTATCAAAATTGTTAAGCCTGTAATTTGCACAAAATATTCCAGAAACTTGACCCAATCACTTTAGCACATCAGCCTGCTATCAGCACCAACATGAACAGTTCAAACAAACAATTATATTAATTTTTGAAAAAAAGATTATGGCTCCGTTTGAGGGGACTTATTTTCATCGGTAAGCAATTACGACTGCATGAACCGGACCTCAATAACCGGTGCAAATAAGTCCCCCCCAACCGGAGTCAATATCTCCAATAAAGCTTCTTCCTTGCTGAGGTGCAGACAAGATGCAATCAACAGTTTTCAGTCTTTCCGCAAAATTCTGTGACAGACCAACATGAAAGTTGGGCGTTCACATTTTTATGGTCAAAACTTGATGTTGGGCGTCCACAAATGACGATTGTGACCAAGTGTTCCCCGCCGAGTGGAACAGATCCTAGGTCATCAAATCACACTTACAAATAGTGCCCACTAAACAAAGATAAACGCCACTCCTAAAACTAGGGGTTTGTTTGGGGAGTTTTTTTTGGGTACGTGTTCGCACGCAATACATGCAGATCCGGCTGTAAGATATGGTTCTTAGCTAGATTTCAACGGCTAAGATATGGCCGTATCTGATTCGCCGGTACATCCGGTTGTATGTCCAGCAGATACGGCCGAAATCCGGCCGTTGAAATTAAGATCCTACGGCCGAATCTGCTCTCACGCCTCCCATAGGTGCATATACGTACCAAACAATTTTTCTTGTTTGGGTGGGCGGCTTTGATTGGATATGGAGCACCTGGAAATGGAGAAAACAACGTTCATGAACGAAAATTACTTCTTGCCGTTCATGAACGAAGATAACTAGGGGTTTGTTTGTTGGAAAAATTTTTGGCGCGCCTATCATGCATAGAGCTTTGCAAGCCAATAAATATGCGCTCTTTACACGCAGGCCCCAACTATTTTCTTTCCCCTCCAAGAAAAAAACCCTTTCGCCTCTGATCCCGCCCTTCTTCTTCTAGGTCAAAAATTCCCGATTCCAGGCGCTGGCGATTCGCTATTTCCTCCAGTGATGCCAAAGCCCTCTAAGGTGGCGTTTGGTTGGGCTTTTTGCCTACGGTGCGTTTGAAACGCACCGGCATTTTATGCATAATCTATGTTTGGCGTTGTTGTTTCAAGAACCGCCGTTTATAAAAATTCGCGGCTTCCTCTTGATCATGAACCGCAACAAATTATTGCGTTCTGCCGCAACCTTTGCTTTCTTCTGCCGCAACCCTAGAGCTCGAGCGGAGTGCGAAGAGGAGGAGAGCTCGAGATCCTGACAACGAGCCGGCTTCTTCCCCGACGACGAGCCGGTTTCTTCCCCGACGACGAGCCGGCTTCTTCCCCGACACATCCAACGCCTTCTTCCCCGACGACGAGCCGGCTTCTTCCCCGACGACGACGACCGACTCTTTCCCGCACGACTCCAGAAATTTCTCCACCGACCCGAGCAGGTATACCCCTTCTCCTCCTTTTCAATTTTAGGCTTTTTCATTTTTTTTCCAGATTTGGCTTTTCAGTCTTCCTCCATGTGTGTGCTTGTTGTGTTGTGATGTGTATGTGTTTGTGCTCTTTGTGTGTGTGTGTTGCAGATTTTGGGTTGTATATGTGTTGCAGATTTTGTGTTGGTGCACTTTGTTGTGTGTGTGTTGCAAATTTTGTGTGTGTGCTTCCAGATTTTGGGAAGTATGTGTGTGTGTGTTGCAGATTTTGTGTGCTTCCAGATTTTGCTATATGTGTATGTGTGTGTTTGTGTATGTGTGTGTTTATGTATGTGTGTGTGTGTGTTTGTGTGTGTGTTGTGTGTGTGTGTTTGTGTGTTGTGTGTGTGTGTGTGTTTGTGTTGTGTGTTTGTTGTATGTGTGTGTTGTGTGTGTGTGTTGTGTGTGTGTGTTGTGTGTGTGTTGTATGTGTGTGTGTGTGTGAAATATTTGTATGTGTGTGTGTTTGTTTTGTGTGTTTGCTATATGTGTGTGTGTGTGTTTGTTTGGAATAAATATATTTGTGTTATGTGTGTGTGTGTTGTATGTGTGTGTGAAATATTTGTATGTGTGTGTTTGTTTTGTGTGTTTGCTATATGTGTGTGTGTGTGCGTGTGTGTTTGTTTGGAATAAATATATTTGTGTTATGTGTGTGTGTGTTGTATGTGTGTGTGTGTGAAATATTTGTATGTGTGTGTGTGAAATATTTGTATGTGTGTGAAATATTTGTATGTGTGTGTGTGTGTTGTGTGTATATGTGTGTGTGTGTGTTTGTGTGTGTGTGTTGTGTTGTATGTGTGTGTGTGTTGTGTTGTATGTGTGTGTGTTTGTGTATGTGTATGTTGTTTTGTGTGTGTGTGTTGTTATGTGTGTGTATATATTTGTGTGTGAGTATGTTATATATCTGTGTGTGTGTGTGTATGTGTCTGTGTATGTGTGTTGTTATGTGTGTGTGTATGTTATATGTGTGTGTGTGTGTGTGTTTTTTATTTGTGTGTGAGTATGTTATATGTGTGTGTGTGTTGTTATGTGTGTGTGTGTTGTTCTATGCATGCGTGTGTTTTCATTAAAAATTAACTTATTTTATTTTCTAAAGATGGGAAAATCAAAAGATGGTGGTGTGGCCGCATTTTGGGACAATACAAATATCATGCTTTTCTGTGACATATGTATTAAGGAGATTGAACTTGGTAATCGACCAACCACACATTTTAATAAAGAAGGTTAAAACAACGTTATGAAGAATTTTGAGGAGCTTACTACAAAACAGTACGACAAAGTCCAATTAAAAAATAAATGGGATCATTTGAAGAACGAGTGGAAATTATGGACAGAGTTAAAACGTGGTGACACCGGTTTGGGTTGGAATGCTTCAAGGAAAACTATAGACGCTTCGGACGAGTGGTGGGACGAAAGATTGAAGGTACTCATTTTCCATAACTTCTTTGTTTAACATTTTTTTATAGAAATAATAGCTAACTTGAAATATTTGTATTTTGTAGGTTGTCCCGGCGGCCAAAAAATTTCGTTACTCAGGAATACATCCAGACCTGGAGGAGAAATTACATATGATGTTCAGCTCTGTTGTCGCCACAGGACATCATGCTTGCACCCCGAGCACCATTAACGAGATCCCCGAGTCAGTTGACGAAAGAGGAATGTCAGAAGGTGAGCCGGAGGACATTGATGTCATTGGTGATCCAGCGACACGTGATAACACAACTACGTCAGCACCTGTCAAGAAGCAGAAAAAAAAAAAAAAACAATGTTATTACTTCCGTGTTAAAAGACTTGGCGGAGTCTTCTAAAACCATTAGTCGATGCATCCAGGAGGCACCAAAAAAAACTACTTCCGAGTTTAGCATCCGACAGGCAATAGACAAATTGGCTACGTACCAGGAAGTACAGTCTGATGAAGAGTTCCATGATTTTGCAATCACGTATTTCATGGACAAAAATCATAGGGAGACCTTTTTATGCTTACCAGAAGGGATGAACGTAAAGTGGCTACGTAATCGCTTCCTCCGTGGGGGGGTAGTGGAGACCTTTGTGTTCTCTTCTGATATATTTCCCGCCATCGAATTCTGTTTTGTTTTTTATGTTGTAGTTGAGACTATTATGTGGTGGACAAAATTATGTTTATGATGTGTGTTTTTTTGATAAATGATGTTGACATTATTATGCTTATGATGTTGTGAAGTTTATTTCTCATAGTAAGTGTTGATAATTTATTTCTCATACAGAATATGTCTAGCGATGAATCTGAAAATTCGACTGAAGGGCAGGAGATTACAAGAAGAAATTATGTGCTTGCCCATCATCAGAATGTGGTTGCAGCTGTATCTTTGGTGACTGAGTATACTTCCATGATGCTTTGTCCGGTACCACGCATGACTTCAAAGCAAACAGGCGATAAATGGGTGGTAGAGCTACTATGCGGGTCACGGGTGAGGTTTCATGACTCTTTCATGATGAGTCAAGAAATTTTTATGGACTTATTGCATGCTCTGGAAGAGAAGTGTGGATTTCGGGGAACAAGAAGAACTGCATCCCGGGAAATCCTGGCGCTGACAATATACGTATTATCGCATAATGAATCAATGAGAAAAACAATTGAGCGCTTTCAGCATTCAACGGAGACAGCTAGCCAATTTTTTTCTCGAGGTCTTCGTGCTTTGCTGAAGTTAGCGAAAGAAGTGATTCAGCCATCAGATAGATCTTTCAGCAGTACTCCCCCAGAGATTATGTATGACAGACGTTACATGCCATTTTTTTAAAGATTGCATCGGATCAATTGATGAGACACATGTTCACGCGTGCATACCAGTTGGAAGTCAGGTACCTTATATTGGGAGACGTGGCAGTCCAACCCAAAATGTCATGGCTGCTTGTGATTTCAATATGTGCTTCACTTTCGTTATGCCGGATTGGGAGGGATCAACGCACGATAGCCGTAATTTCAATTTTGCGATAAGTGATCCACGATACACCTTCCCGCATCCACCTCGAGGTAACTATGTAAAATTTTGTTATATTATATATAAAATATTTGTCCCTAAATATTATTAAATAATTTTCAGGAAAATATTATTTGGTAGATTTTGGTTATCCTCTGCAAAGAGGATACCTGAAACCGTATCAAGATACGCGCTATCATCTGCCAGACTTTGCTCGTGGTGGTCGTCGAGCCGAAGGAGACCGAGAGATTTTCAATCACGCACAATCATCACTAAGAAGTGTGATAGAACGATCTTTTGGTGTTTGGAAAAAGAAATGAGTCATACTACGGGACAGGCCAAGCTATCGTTTCGACAAGCAAGTAGCTATTGTGATTGTCACTATGTGTTTACATAATTTCATTCGTCGGCATCCATCGCGTGTGGACATTGATTTTAGTGAGTCTGAACAAAGGGTTCAAGACCATGGGATCTCCTCACAAGGTCCACAAGAGACATGTACTGACACTGCAGGCGGTGTAGAGGAGATGATTGCGCTACGTAATAGTATTGCGAATCAGCTGTATGAATCAAAAGCGTAAAGTGTAAAACATTGTATCAATGAACCTTAATTTTGTGTTGTGAATGAAAGTTTATTTAATATTGTGTTATGTCACTTTCATACTTGAAAGTTTTTTTTTGATAAAAACTCCGTTTTGAATCCAAACAACTTTTCGGAAACTCCGTTTTGTAAACTCTGTTTCACCCAAACAGTTTTTTAACAAAACTATGTTTTCCAGAATCAACACTTTTTCAATCAGCAACAGCTCATCAGCAGTTTTCCATCAGCAACAACTCATCAGCAGCTTTCCATCAGCAACAGCCAAACCAAACAGAGCCTAAATCTTCTCGCCGTCTGCAGTGAGAGATTCTCATCAACTCATCCAGAAAATTTTTTACCAGGAATTCAAATTTCTTTTCCTTGTTGTCCAAGAAGAGAAGTCATAGTATTCTCCAAGTTTTGTTGAAGTATTCTCCAAGAAGACAGATTCATAGTATTCTCCAAGGTGTGAAAAGTACCTTCATGAACAAAACTTCCTTCTTGCCATTGGAATCAAACATAAAACAATATTTTTAGGGGATTGGTGGAGAAAAAATGGTCAAACAGAGTGCCTCTTGCCAGATGCACAAGGTATCCGTCTTGTATAAGGGGTCTACGAAATCTCCACGCAAAAGTTCAGCTTTCATTTAGGCTCCTTTTGACGCACCCTAGCCACGCAGGCGAAACTCCAGATCTCCTAACCGTACACTACTATCAAGGAAAAACCTAAGTTTGAACATAAAAATGGATGGGAGTTCCTTAAGTGAGGTCGAGCGTTTACACACAACAATAATTCGTAATCACCATGTTCACTGTCATGCCAAATGGACCCTATGTCATCAATCACACTTACGAGCAAGATGAAGAAAGAAACCAATCCGAAGAACAAAAATCCGACTTTGGCTGAAGACACTAACAAGTTGAATAGAAATATATCTAAGAGCGGCTGTAATTCATTCTCACATGGGTTCATAACACATCAGTCAATTAGCATCAGCAACATGAATACTTGAAACCTGAAAGATACTAAGGCCACCCAGCAACATGAGAAGTCCCCACTAAGAGGGCTTGGTCTTTGTTAAACTGCGACAATATCGTCAGTCACCGGCAGCCAGCCACTCCGACAAAAGTTGTTGGCTCCATTCAATGGGTCGATCGATCAAGGTGGAGGCTTGGATCAGAGACACAGCCTGCTGCTCTTCAGCAAGGAGACACATACACACCAAGTCCTCTGTGTCTCAACTTAGGCAGATTGTGGGAGATCAACGGTTGAAGGCAGCATTTTAAAACTCCTCACCAAATGGAAATTTTAATAAAACAAACAAAGTATCCCTAATAAATTTGGGTGTGAACATAAAATAATCATATATAAATCGTTTTAAACGTGTT
Source organism: Platanthera guangdongensis (assembly GCA_039583875.1). Classification (NCBI taxonomy): domain Eukaryota; kingdom Viridiplantae; phylum Streptophyta; class Magnoliopsida; order Asparagales; family Orchidaceae; genus Platanthera; species Platanthera guangdongensis. Next base: position 159,182,170 of record CM077147.1, on the reverse strand, counting down.
TACAAAATTAGAAACCAAATTCTCATTTCATCCCACGATTGCGAATAAACATGAAACTGAATTGAGAACTTGTTACAGAACTGGTTTGCATATAACGAAGGGCCCTAGTGGCCATGGGAAGAGCGAGACAGAAATGCAAGGAGAGGGAGATAACTTTGATAAATATTCAGATAGATAGTTCCATTACAGCAAGCGTACTATGTAAAGAGAAAGACGGGACCATTGCAAGAGGAAAATAGATGACCGTTGGATGGCCTGATACACAGAAGCCAGCTCATCCCCCAAGTAATGTTACCCATATTATGGGTAACATCCCTGCCGAGCTCGCCTTTCTGCTGTCCGAGCTCGACTTGCTGCTGCCCGTCCCCGAGTGAAGCTGGACTTCTTCATTGGAGGGTTCGGCGCCGTAGGGGAACCGGCGGTACTCTTGGTAGAATGCGCACCAACTTTGATGCCGAACGGAGTGAACGGCGGAAGGGCTGCACCGCCGGGGCTGCTGCAGCTGAAGGAGGTGTATCTGATGGGTGCCAGGGCCTTTGTACATGTGGCGTTGTGGTGTTCTGTAGATATGTGTCTTCATGCTGTTGTTGCTCAGAACATAACTTGATGGCTCGAGTTGAATCCTCATTTGAATGTATGAAATCCGTCTGTGCTCTATCCTGATAATGTCTTGCGGCGACAGCTTTGTTTTCATGTAACAATGGATCATTAAAAGGTGAGAGAAGTGTTGTAAATGTATCCCAGATGACAGATTGGGAAGAGGGGGCGAGTATTTCCCGGTCCGAAGACGGATGATTGATAGCGGTAGATTTGGTGTCTGTACTTGATCCTTCCCTGTCCGACATTGCCAAGTTATCCCGAGGAAGTTGGGTGTTGATGTGGTTGTTCGTGTACTTGGCACATTTTGGTTAGCCGAAGAACAAACGGGGAGTAAATGGATGACATAATTAGGAGGAAGTACGGGCACGTCCCCAAGCGAGCTTTGTGCGGATGCTTGTTGTGTGGGTTGGCAATCACAAAAGGCCTCGACTTGAGATTGCGTCTTCGTATAAAACATGGAGGTGGGCGGTCAAACATTGCTTCAAACGGCGACATTCTAGCTGTCGTGTGGTAGGATCTGTTGTGGTAGGATGTGTTGTAGTTATACTCTGCCCAACTAAGTTGTGGAGCCCAATGCTTAGGGTGCTGAAAGGAGAACATTTGTAAATACTGGTTTATGCAACGATTAATACGCTCGGTTTGACGGTCTGTTTGGGGATGGTATGTCGGACTAAAACGCAACTGTCTCATTGGCTTTAAAGAAAGACAACCAAAAGTCACTTAAAAAGATGGAGTCGCGATCAGAGACAATGGTTTTGGGAAACCCATGTAACTTGTCACAATCGTCCCAAAACACTTGGGCCATCGATGGGGCCATGTAATGTGTGGGTAGAGGCGCAAAGTGCGCCTCTTTGGATAATCTATCCACCATAACTAATATTGAAGTATAGGACTTTGAAAGGGGTAAATGAGTAAAATATCTATTGTAATATCCGCCCAAATTTGAGATGGAATTGGTAACAGTTGTAGAGTACACCAAAAGGTAAAGAATTTGTAGGTTTATGTTTTTGACAAAAGTCGCAGTGACGAATATTCTGGCAGACATCCCGTTGCAAACTGAGCCAATAAAAATATTGTTGAAATCTTTTAATTGTGCGGTGACACCGGAGTGTCCACTAATTCGAGTGTCGTGAGCTTCGCTAACCAAGATAGAACGGATAGGTGAGTCCGGGATATACAGTCCTTGTTTAAAAATATTTGTGATCCTACTAATGTCCAAGCTGGGTGAGTCGTACTGGGTAGTTGCAACTGTGCTAAAATGTTGGTGGCTTTTTGATCCGATTTATATAAGTCTTCGAGATTATCAAAAAGAGTAGAACGGCTAAAAGAGATGTTTTGCAAAGAGGATAGCTTAGCGTTATCGAAATCTGGTAATCTGGACAGTGCATCTGCTGCATTATTGTCCTTCCCTGGCTTATATTGTATAACGCAATTAAAGCCCAACATTTTAGCCAATAATTTTTGTTCCTTTGGTATAGTCAGAACTTGTGAATTCAAGTTATATAATGTTTTATGGTCTGTTAAGATTGTTAAAGAGAAACCTAATAAGTATCGTCTCCATTTGCTAACCGCCGTATTCACAGCTAACAACTCACGCATATATGTTGATTTTGCCGGTTCTTTTGTGGATAACTTCTTGGTAAAAATTGCGAGAGGATGTCCTTTTTGTGAAAGGACTATCAATTCCCACCCCGGAAGTGTCACATTCGATTGTAAAAGTGAGAGAAAATTTGGTAAGGCTAGCAGTGGGGCTGACGTAAGTAATTTTTTTATAAGCGAGAAAGCCTGGTCGGCCGCGGGAGTCCAATGAAAGTTGTCTTTAGCCAATAAATCGGTGAAGGGAGCCGTAATAGTCGCATATTGTCAAATAAAGCGGCGACAATAGCCGGCGAGGCCTAAAAAGCACGCAATTGTTTAATAGTTTGTGGTCTAGGCCACAATTTGATTGCCTCTATTTTTCTAGCGGTTTGTTGAACCCCAAAAGCGGAAGTGATATGTCAGAGAAGTTCAATTGACGGAATAGCAAACGTACATTTGGATGTTTTCAAAAACACAGATGTTGGAGAAGGGTTTGAAAAACTTGTCGTAAATGCCTACAATGGTCCGCTGAATTAGTGTTGTAGATTAAAATATCGTCAACAAATATGACGACAAATCGGCGCAAAAAGGGTCGGAAAATAGTGTCCATTAAAGCCTGAAAGATCGTCGGAGCGTTTGTTAGGCCAAAAAGCATGACTAGGAAAATACAGGCCATGGTGAGTCTGAAAAGCTGTTTTATAAATATCTTTTGAGTTCATGCGCACTTGGTGATATCCTGAGTGGAGGTCTAGTTTGGTGTAAGATAGTGGCTCCGTGTAATTCGTCTAATAATTCGTCAATTGTTGGCATGAGAAAATTATCTTTAATTGTTATTGTATTTAAGGAACGATAGTCAACGCAAAACGTATTGTCGAATAAAGCGGCGACAATAGCCGGCGAGGCCTAAAAAGCACGCAATTGTTTAATAGTTTGTGGTCTAGGCCACAATTTGATTGCCTCTATTTTTCTAGCGGTTTGTTGAACCCCAAAAGCGGAAGTGATATGTCAGAGAAGTTCAATTGACGGAATAGCAAACGTACATTTGGATGTTTTCAAAAACACAGATGTTGGAGAAGGGTTTGAAAAACTTGTCGTAAATGCCTACAATGGTCCGCTGAATTAGTGTTGTAGATTAAAATATCGTCAACAAATATGACGACAAATCGGCGCAAAAAGGGTGGGAAAATAGTGTTCATTAAAGCCTGAAAGATCGTCGGAGCGTTTGTTAGGCCAAAAAGCATGACTAGGAAAATACAGGCCATGGTGAGTCTGAAAAGCCGTTTTATGTTTGAGTTCATGCGCACTTGGTGATATCCTGAGTGAAGGTCTAGTTTGGTGTAAGATAGTGGCTCCGTGTAATTCGTCTAATAATTCGTCAATTGTTGGCATGAGAAAATTATCTTTAATTGTTACTGTATTTAAGGAACGATAGTCAACGCAAAACGCCATGATCCTGTTGGAGTTACCATGATGATCTGGAAGTGATCAAACATATAATCTCACTGCCAACGCGATATGAGCCTGCAGGGTCGCACATAAGAGATGTGGAGAAGTTGGACGATTGACTGTGTTGGTAAAGGTTGTCAATCACCGACCTGAATGGGGTTGTGGGCAAAGTGTTGCCTTAAAGAATCATCGGGTTGGGCAAATGTTGCCTCGAAGGATTGGTAAGAATAGTCGGCCGAGGGTCGACGAGAATCGTCGAGAATAGTTCTCTGATTCTCGCCGATCGACGAGAATCGTCGAGAATAGTTCTCTGATTCTCGCCGATCGGCGTGTATCATCGACCCTGTTCGACTTGTATCGTCAGTGATTCTCGCCGATCGGCGTGTATCGTCGACACTGTTCGACTTGTATCGTCAGTGATTCTTGACGATCGACGAGAATCGTCAACCTGCGATTCGGCGTGAATCATCGGGCATTCTCGCCGATTGATACTCGCCGAATCTGCTGGGGATTCTCGCCGATCGATTCTCGCTGACTTGTTCTCGCTGATTCTAGCCGATACTCGCCGATCCTCAGTGATTCTCGACGATCGATTCTCACCGATCGGCTGGTCATTCTCGCCGATTCTGGAACCCTTATTCTTGGGTGGTCTGCGGATAGCGAAGTTTCTAAGTCTTTTATGTTTTTGGTATAAAAGGGATACTTAGGGTTTTATCGGGTTTTAAGCTTTTGGCTGCTGTGTGAATCGAACCCGACGGAAACCGTTCCGCGATCGTTCCGCCGATCCCGAATCCCGCCGCCGACGGAAGTGTTCCGCCGCCGCCGTGATCGCTCCGCTGACCTCCTCTTCTCCGGCGATCGTCGCTGGTGCTGCTCTTCCTGGCACGGACCTAGCAGTCCGTGGAATAGCAGAGGTGCGGTTTTCTCCTTCCCGATCTTCCATGTGACGGAAAGCCCGGTGTTCTCCCGCTCGTGTGGACTTCTGCAGAAACGTGGATATTATTCCACGTAAAACTCGTCGCCAGCAGGAAGCAGAAATTTGGAGCATCTCCGTTGAGTTGTGACTCAACGCCACCGAGGTAATTAGTTGCCCTAGTTTTTGCTAACTTCTTGATTCAACGTTCATGGCCCGATCCACATCTCTTTGGGTTTTTCTTGATGTGTTTAATTTTCCGCTGCGTGCACAAGCGTTGTGCCATCCTCACAGAGAAACCCATCAGTGGTATCAGAGCCAGGTTCGGCCATGATCGTTGTTTTGGAAGTTTTGTTATTCCAGTGCGTGTAAACCTAGGGATTTAGAAGTGTTCTAAATGCCTAGATTTAGTCTTGGTTCCTCGCCAAGAATCTCTGGAATTGTGTGGAATTTCTAAGTGTTAGAAATTGTGATCTCCTTAGCAGTAACCATCCCTCAATTTTGCTTTGGATTTTGAATCCAACAAAGAGAGATGAACTTGTCTACTGCTTTAAGTTGAGCTGTCTTTGCCTTTGTCCAATGCATGTAAATCTGAGGATTTGGAAGTTTCCGGATGTTCAGATTTATCCCTTCCTTCTATCAATTGTTGATGGTGTTAGGATGTGCACATAAGGGATGCATGTGGTTTAGAATTGTTTTTCTTTGGATGTGCACATTGATCAAATGTTAATCATGGTTAAATGTTAACCTATAATCAAAATCCCTTCATCTAATATTAAGTGTTCGGATGCCTTCCGATGGATGACACTCTTCCTGCCTCGATCGATGAAATGTGGGCTTGTCAAAGCAAGGTGCATTAATCTATCTTGGTAAGGGTGCGAGCGGATAATTGTGATATCCCACTGTCGACATCGGGTCATACTTAACTAGGTGACCTCAAAGGTTGAGTGCCTAGAGGCATAGGGTTGGCATGCACCATATGATGGATGCGAATAAGGAGTTATTCACCAACCATACAAGAATTGCATGAGGATGCAATTGGCAAGCGTTGTCTACCTAAATAACCGCATCGTGAGAGGAACGCCAAAGCAGACTCATAGTGTTGGTGAAATACGGATCTTGTCCACTAAGAGAGTAGCTCGCATGAACTCTCCGAATTGTTAGTGAGCGCTGTCATTTCGAATAAAATAGTGGGAGTATTTTTAATTGAAGTCCAAATTAAAATAAATTGTATTTGAAATTTTGGTACTGATTTTATTCTGCATAAATTCTTGTAGAATTCCATGGCAAGTGTTTCACACTCCACATTGTCTCTGAGAGCCATCCTTGAGAAGGATAAGCTCAGTGGGACAAATTACATGGACTGGTACAGGAATCTGAGAATTGTTCTCAGGCAAGAGCGAAAGCTCTATGTCTTGGAAGAAGAAGCCCCCGAGGTGCCGACCGGGAACTCTTCCCGTGCTGAGAAGGATACTTATAAGAAGTATACTGACGATGCCTTGGATGTCGAATGCCTTGGATGTCGAATGCCTTATGCTTGCCACCATGAACTCTGAGCTTCAGAAGCAACATGAGAACATGGGGTGCAAGGAGATTGACGAGCATCTCAAGAAAATGTTTCAAGGGCAGGCTCGTCAAGAGAGGTTCGACATCACTAAAGCGTTGTTTCAGTGCAAGATGGGAGTTCGAGACTCAGTAGGGACTCACGTACTCAAGATGATTGGGTATATAGAGAACCTTGAAAGACTGGGTTTTCCTCTTGGTCAAGAGTTGGCCACGGATCTGATCCTCCAATCGTTGCCGGACAGTTATGAGCAGTTTGTCTTGAACTATAACATGAATGAAATAGACAAGACACTGCCCGAACTCCTAGGCATGTTGAGAACTGCCGAAATCAACATGAAGAAAGTCAAGCCTGCCAGCCCCATACTGATGGTGCATAAGGGCAAGGGCAAGGCCAAGGTTTTAAGAAAACGAAGGTAGGACCTAAGTCATTTCTTGAGCCCAAGTCTTCTGCACTGATGAAAAAGAAAAGCACGGTGAAGGAAGGGAAATGCCACCACTGTGGCAAGGCTGGTCATTGGAGGAGGAACTGTCCTTCGTACATTGAGGGTCTGCAGAAATTGAGGGGAGGTATGACTTCCGATTCAAATATTTACGTTATAGAGATAAACCTTTCTGCTCCTTCATCTTGGGTATTGGATACCGGATGTGGTTCTCACATTTGTACAAACGTGCAGGAACTGGGAAGGAGAAGATTGCTGAGTAAAGGGGAGATGGACCTCCGCATCGGCAATGGAGCAAGAGTTGCTGCTATAGCCGTAGGGGTTTATCGTCTTTCTTTGCCCAGTGGGCTTGTAATAGAATTTGATAATTGTTATTTTGTTCCGGCCATAACTAGAAACATTATATCTATTTCATGTTTGGACATGATTGGATTTTCTTTTATAATTAAGAACAATTGTTGTTCTATATTTAAGAATGATGTTTGTTATGCTGTAGCACAATTGTTTAATGGTCTTTATGTTTTGAACTTGGACCATCTGATCTGTAATGTAGAAAACAATAAAAGACTAAAAACAAATGACTCGAACCCTACTTTTCTCTGGCATTGTCATTTGGGTCATATCAACGAGAAACGCATATCCAAGCTCCATAGAGATGGACTTTTGGACTCATTTGATTATGAATCATTTGAGCGATGCGAGTCTTGTTTGTTAGGCAAGATGACTAAAGCTCCTTTCACTGGTTATACTGAGAGGGTTGAGGATCTTTTGGGTGTTGTCCATAGTGATGTATGCGGACCCATGAGTTCCATGGCTAGAGGTGGGTATTTCTAATTTGTTAAATTTACTGATGATTTCAGTAGATACGAATATGTGTATCTTATGAAGTGCAAATCCGAGACCTTTGAAAAGTTCAAAGAGTTCAAGAATGAAGTAGAAAACCAGTTGGGTAAAAGGGTTAAATCACTCCGATCTGATCGAGGTGGCGAATACCTGAGTCATGAGTTCTGTGATCATCTGAAAGAGTGTGGTATTGTATCACAGCTCACTCCACCTAGAACACCACAACATAATGGTGTGTCTGGGAGGAGAAATCGTACTCTGTTAGACATGGTACGTTCGATGATGAGTCATGCAGACTTGCCTGTTTCCTTTTGGGGTTTTGCTTTAGAGACTGCTGCTATGACATTGAATCGCGCTCCAACGAAAACGGTTCTGAAGACACCATATGAGATATGCACTGGGAAGCATCCTAGTATGTCGTTCATTAAAATTTGGGGCTGTGAGGCATACGTGAGACGTCAAATGCCTGACAAGCTGGAACCCAAATCGGATAAATGTTATCTGGTGGGATATACTAAGGAAACGAAAGGGTATTATTTTTACCTACCGTCTGAGGGCAAAGTATTTGTCGCAAGGACTGGTGTCTTCTTGGAGAAAGAGTTCTTATCAAGAAAGACTGAAAAGGTAGAGCTTGAAGAAGTTCAAGAACCACATGTAATGAATGAACCGGAATTGGATTCTAAGACAGGACTACAAGATGTTGTAGCTAGAGAACCTGCTCAGGGAACACAAGTCCTACGTAGATCTGGTAGACCAAGATTTGAGCCTGAGAGATATGGATTTCTCGTGTCTCAAATAGGTAATGTGTTGCTTATGGATCATGATGATGAGCCAGCAACCTACCAAGAGGCTATGCATGGACCGGACTCCGACAAATGGCTTGAGGCTATGAAATCCGAAATGGACTCTATGTATGCAAACCAAGTTTGGAACTTGGTGGAACCACCTGAAGGGGTACGACCCATAGGGTGCAAGTGGGTCTTCAAGAAGAAGACCGACATGGATGGGAATGTACAGACATTCAAAGGGCGACTGGTGGCTAAGGGTTTCAAGCAAATTCATGGTATTGACTATGATGAGACTTTTTCCCCTGTTGTCATGGTAAAGTCCATTAGGATATTGCTTGCTATTGCTGCGTATTATGACTACGAGATCTGGCAGATGGATGTCAAAACGGCTTTCCTTAATGGAAACCTCCTTGAGGAAGTGTACATGACACAACCCGAGGGTTTTGTATCCCCAGATGAAGTCACTAAAATATGCAAGCTGAATAAGTCCATCTATGGACTGAAACAGGCCTCTCGAAGTTGGAATCTTTGTTTTGATGAGAAAATCAAAGAGTTTGGTTTCATCAAGAATGAAGATGAGCCTTGTGTTTACAAGCGAATCAGTGGGAGCATTGTTTTCTTCCTGATATTGTATGTAGATGACATACTGTTGATTGGGAACGACATTCCTACCCTGAAAGTTGTTAAGAACAACCTAGGGAAATGCTTTTCAATGAAGGATTTGGGTGAAGCGACTTATATACTCGGTATTAAGATCTATAGAGATAGATCGAAGAAGTTGCTGGGTTTGACCCAGAGTACGTACATCGAAAAGGTGTTGAAGAGGTTCAACATGCTTGAGTCCAAGAAAGGATTTTTGTCCATGTCTCATGGTGTGAATCTCTCTAAGGACCAGTGTCCAAAGTCTTGTGAAGATAAGGACCGCATGAAGTTGATTCCATATGCTTCGGCAATTGGATCAATCATGTACGCGATGTTATGTACTCGACCCGATGTCTCCTTTGCTTTGAGCATGACTAGCAGGTATCAGTCAGACCCCGGTGAGTGTCACTGGATTGCAGTCAAGAATGTCCTGAAGTACTTGAGAAGAACTAAGGGCGTGTTCTTGGTGTATGGTGGAGAGGAAGAGCTCGTTGTAAGTGGTTACACGGATGCTAGCTTCCAAACTGATCGAGACGACTCCAAGTCTCAGTCAGGTTTTGTGTTTTGCCTGAATGGAGGAGCTGTGAGCTGGAAGAGTTACAAGCAAAAGACAGTTGCTGATTCTACAACAGAGGCCGAGTATATCGCAGCAGCTAATGCGGCGAAGGAGGCTGTATGGATTAGGAAATTCATCGGCGAGCTTGATGTAGTTCCTAGCATTGTTGGTCCCGTAGTTCTCTACTGTGGTAACAATGGTGCAATTGCACAATCTAAGGAACCTAGATCTCATCAGCGCTCCAAGCACATACTTCGGCGGTTTCATCTTATTCGTGAGATTGTCGAACGAGAAGATGTAAACATTTGCAGAGTGCCGACTGAGGAGAACATTGCGGATCCGCTGACAAAGCCTCTCGCGCAGAGAAAGCATGATGGTCATACTAGATCGATGGGTATACGATACCTAAATGATCAACTCTAGCGAGAATCTTGTGGGTTGCATGTAATCTTGTATATTGTTGGCTGTTCGTTCATATGATGAACTGTGTACCTAATTTTTCTCTTATAATTAATGGCAAGTTCTTTTATTATGTCTTTTTCTATATGATAGTTAAATGTTAACATAATAGATACCCTTAAAATGTTCGCTTCCATGGGACATCAAGTACGTGACTTGAATGTGAGAGCCTATGATTTATTTGAAGTTTCACTCTTAAAGGTCCCTGGTCGAGTATCATCATAGAAGCTAAGGGTGATGATGGTACATGAAGACTAGCACGTATGTTGACTGATGACCGGTTCTCACAGGTCATGATATTGTGATATCAAGTCATCACGTGGGTACTTGTTAGTGAACAAGGTGTACTGGGCAGACCCAACCTGAGACTACTCTGTGGATTGTCATCCAATCGTGTCACGAGTAAGTCTCAATTGACAATGGTGTTGTGATCCTTTAACCTGAAGTCACAGCATTCATCAAGTGAGGAAGAGCGTGCTTTGATGCCATCTAAAGTCTTCCTTGAGAAAGGTTGATGATAAGGGTGGTTGTTGGGCATGTTACGAATCATTTGGGTGTTTGTGTGTGAGCAGATATGGGATTTGTCCTCTTGTATGACAGGAGTTGCATCCATGGGCCCCTTGATGGAACTGGACTGAGAAATGCATGGTCATGCTTGGTTGAGTCAATATGTGATATTGGACTCACCATTCTCTGAAAGTCCGTCCTGGATCAAGAAACTTGGATTGAGATATTACGAGGGTGACACGGTCCATGCCTCTAGTTCTTTCCGGATGTAAGGGACAAAGGGACAAATACAACGCTGATACATTGGTCATAAAGGCTTATGAGTTATAAACTCTTATTGCTTGGGGAGCAATGATGCATTGCTAGATGCCGCTCATTGTTTGTGAGGTTTTTGCTTTGATACTTTCGAGATCAAGTGGGAATCTGTTGGAGTTACCATGATGATCTGGAAGTGATCAAACATGTAATCTCACTGCCAACGCGATATGAGCCTGCAGGGTCGCACATAAGAGATGTGGAGAAGTTGGACGATTGACTGTGTTGGTAAAGGTTGCCAATCACCGACTTGAATGGGGTTGTGGGCAAAGTGTTGTCTTAAAGAATCATCGGATTGGGCAAATGTTGCCTCGAAGGATTGGTAAGAATAGTCGGCCGAGGGTCGACGAGAATCGTCGAGAATAGTTCTCTGATTCTCGCCGATCGACGAGAATCATCGAGAATAGTTCTCTGATTCTCGCCGATCGGCATGTATCGTCGACCCTGTTCGACTTGTATCGTCAGTGATTCTCGACGATCGACGAGAATCGTCAACCTGCGATTCGGCGTGAATCATCGGGCATTCTCGCCGATTGATACTCGCTGAATCTGCTGGTGATTCTCGCCGACCGATTCTCGCTGACTGGTTCTCGCTGATTCTAGCCGATACTCGCCGATCCTCAGTGATTCTCGACGATCGATTCTCACCGATCGGCTGGTCATTCTCGCCGATTCTGGAACCCTTATTCTTGGGTGGTCTGCGGATAGCGAAGTTTCTAAGTCTTTTATGCTTTTGGTATAAAAGGGATACTTAGGGTTTTATCGGGTTTTAAGCTTTTGGCTGCTGTGCGAATCGAACCCGACGGAAACCGTTCCGCGATCGTTCCGCCGATCCCGAATCCCGCCGCCGACGAAAGCGTTCCGCCGCCGCCGTGATCGCTCCGCTGACCTCCTCTTCTCCGGCGATCGTCGCTGGTGCTGCTCTTCCTGGCGCGGACCTAGCAGTCCGTGGAATAGCAGAGATGCGGTCTTCTCCTTCCCGATCTTCCGTGTGACGGAAAGCCCGGTGTTCTCCCGCTCGTGTGGACTTCTGCAGAAACGTGGATATTATTCCACGTAGAACTCGCCGCCAGCAGGAAGCAGAAATTTGGAGCATCTCCGTTGAGTTGTGACTCAACGCCACCGAGGTAATTAGTTGCCCTAATTTTTGCTAACTTCTTGATTCAACGTTCATGGCCCGATCCACATCTCTTTGGGTTTTTCTTGATGTGTTTTTTTTTCCGCTGCGTGCACAAGCGTTGTGCCATCCTCACAGAGAAACCCATCAGATCCATCTCTTTTTTTAATTAGAATGATCAATGAACTGAAAGAGAAAGTGCTTGGGCGAATTAAACCATCTCGTAACATTTTCGTGATTAGTTTCTCAATTTCATTTTTTTGGTAAACCGGATATCTATATGGTTTGATTTTAGCAATTTTGGATTCATCAATTAGCGGAATTGTATGATCTATGGGTCTCGAAGGGGGTAGGCCAGCTGGTTGTTGAAATAGTTTAGCGAATTCTGAGAGGAGAGCTTGTATGGGACGGGGAACAGCTGGTGACGAGATACAATTATGATTATCGTGATCGGTTAGCAGGGCTGTTTGGAAACAAAGTAGTGTTGACTCGATGGAATCCTGAATGATAGGTTTGTTAAGTTGAGCTGGTGACACAATGTTAGAGGTCAAGGGAAGAGCGCCCTTGATTTTAAAAGGGTATATTATTGTAAGAGAATGTCATTTTGAGAGTGACGTAGTCTATAGTGATTGGGCCTAGTGTTTTAAACCATTAGAATCCCAAAATGACATCTGCTCCACGGACATCAACAATGAATAATAAGTCGACGATAAAAGTTAAGTCTTGAATATATAATTTAACTTCGGAATATTTTTCCTTGCAATGCGTATTCTCATTCCCAACGTGTATTTGAAAGGATGTAATGGAGGATATTGGTAATTTAAGAAAATGGACAGCGTGTTTTGTAATAAAATTGTGAGTGGATCCATTATCAAGAAAATGTGTACGGCTGATTGGCCAATTTTCCCTCGGACACATAGAGATCGTACCCATTAAAGCATAGAAATTCATTTCCAAATCAACTCTAGTATCGATAGGAGGGTCTGCCAATTCATCGAAAGGTGGTAATTCTTCGTCATTGTCGTCATCTCCGACCAAATAATATAATCCTGATTTATTTTTACATTTATGCCTAGGAAAGTAACGCTCCTCACACGTGAAAAACAGTCTTTTTTCTCGTTTAGCTTGGACTTCTGCTGGGGGAAGGAGTTTAAACGCAACTCGATCTTGACGGGAATTAGTGATAGTAGTATTTGAGATTGGTCTAGATGGCGGGGTCCTTGGTGGCTTGGATTCTTCTAAAAACTGATTTTCGAAAAGACACGCCATTTTAAATGTATGATAAATGTTGCCTGGAAGCTGAGCAATAACTGTCCGGCGTATATGAGGTTTTAGGCCCGAAATAAAATTGCGACGCAATGTATCGTGCAAAAAACCATGATTTTGAGAAGAAAATAATTCAAAAGATTCTTGGAAAGCCGCGATTGTAGTAGTTTGAGTAAGTTTCATCAATTTACCTAGCGGGTCGTCATAGTCTGAAGGACCGAAGCGATCTTGAATAGCTAACTTGAAGGAATGTCAGTCCGTGCATAATCTGTCCCGTAGAAGTCCTTGAAACCATGTTGATGTTGGCTTGTCCCAATATAATGATGCAATAAAAACATAATCAACCATAATTATAGTATTATACCTGAAATATAATTCCACTTTGAATATCCAATCCATAGGATCGCATGAGCTGAAGCGTGGACAATGGTGGTGGCGGAAAATCCGGATTGACTATGGTTGGGATAAGGGTTTTGGTGATCCGTTGGGGCAGTAAAGTTGGAGTTTGAGGGTGTTGGAAATGTGGAGAATTGTGGGAAATTGGAGGACGAAAGAGAATTATAAAGAATGGAGGGGGCGGATATAGGGGTGGACTTGACATTGCCAGCCATGGTGGGCAGAACAGCGTTGGCGATGGGAGAAAAACAGGTGGAAGTGTTTGAAGGACTGGCGGGCGAGCTGTGGAGGGGAGACTTCATCAATTAGCGGAATTGTATGATCTATGGGTCTCGAAGGGGGTAGGCCAGCTGGTTGTTGAAATAGTTTAGCGAATTCTGAGAGGAGAGCTTGTATGGGACGGGGAACAGCTGGTGACGAGATACAATTATGATTATCGTGATCGGTTAGCAGGGCTGTTTGGAAACAAAGTAGTGTTGACTCGATGGAATCCTGAATGATAGGTTTGTTAAGTTGAGCTGGTGACACAATGTTAGAGGTCAAGGGACGAGCGCCCTTGATTTTAAAAGGGTATATTATTGTAAGAGAATGTCATTTTGAGAGTGACGTAGTCTATAGTGATTGGGCCTAGTGTTTTAAACCATTAGAATCCCAAAATGACATCTGCTCCACGGACATCAACAATGAATAATAAGTCGACGATAAAAGTTAAGTCTTGAATATATAATTTAACTTCGGAATATTTTTCCTTGCAATGCGTATTCTCATTCCCAACGTGTATTTGAAAGGATGTAATGGAGGATATTGGTAATTTAAGAAAATGGACAGCGTGTTTTGTAATAAAATTGTGAGTGGATCCATTATCAAGAAAATGTGTACGGCTGATTGGCCAATTTTCCCTCGGACACATAGAGATCGTACCCATTAAAGCATAGAAATTCATTTCCAAATCAACTCTAGTATCGATAGGAGGGTCTGCCAATTCATCGAAAGGTGGTAATTCTTCGTCATTGTCGTCATCTCCGACCAAATAATATAATCCTGATTTATTTTTACATTTATGCCTAGGAAAGTAACGCTCCTCACACGTGAAAAACAGTCTTTTTTCTCGTTTAGCTTGGACTTCTGCTGGGGGAAGGAGTTTAAACGCAACTCGATCTTGACGGGAATTAGTGATAGTAGTATTTGAGATTGGTCTAGATGGCGGGGTCCTTGGTGGCTTGGATTCTTCTAAAAACTGATTTTCGAAAAGACACGCCATTTTAAATGTATGATAAATGTTGCCTGGAAGCTGAGCAATAACTGTCCGGCGTATATGAGGTTTTAGGCCCGAAATAAAATTGCGACGCAATGTATCGTGCAAAAAACCATGATTTTGAGAAGAAAATAATTCAAAAGATTCTTGGAAAGCCGCGATTGTAGTAGTTTGAGTAAGTTTCATCAATTTACCTAGCGGGTCGTCATAGTCTGAAGGACCGAAGCGATCTTGAATAGCTAACTTGAAGGAATGTCAGTCCGTGCATAATCTGTCCCGTAGAAGTCCTTGAAACCATGTTGATGTTGGCTTGTCCCAATATAATGATGCAATAAAAACATAATCAACCATAATTATAGTATTATACCTGAAATATAATTCCACTTTGAATATCCAATCCATAGGATCGCATGAGCTGAAGCGTGGACAATGGTGGTGGCGGAAAATCCGGATTGACTATGGTTGGGATAAGGGTTTTGGTGATCCGTTGGGGCAGTAAAGTTGGAGTTTGAGGGTGTTGGAAATGTGGAGAATTGTGGGAAATTGGAGAACGAAAGAGAATTATAAAGAATGGAGGGGGCGGATATAGGGGTGGACTTGACATTGCCAGCCATGGTGGGCAGAACAGCGTTGGCGATGGGAGAAAAACAGGTGGAAGTGTTTGAAGGACTGACGGGCGAGCTGTGGAGGGGAGACTTCTGAGCAAGCTTGGTTGTGACAAATAGGACCCGTTGGGTTCAATTATCTGAACGCGATGTCGGTCGGGTCCATCCAAGAACGACGCTAGAGGTATGCCAGATGAACATGTGCCCGACGATCCTTGCGAACCGCCAATGTCGGAAACCGGTGGAGAGGAACCAAGCAGAGGACAAGAGACCGCAGTCATGGTGTGCATGAAAGACTGTAGTTCGCCCCGCAGGTCCTGGATTTCTTTGTAAAAAACTGCCTGGGATTCCTATGCGCGATCTTGCAACTGTTGCAGGAGGCGCTCTTGTTATTGCTTTGTTTGAGCCAAGGAGTGGTTGGCGCTCTTGTTATTGCTTTGTTTGAGCCAAGGAGTGGTTGGGTTGCTTGTAACGATTCACACAAGGTAGAGTGCTGATCAGCATAGGCTGCATGCCGCATATCGAGTTCGTGCTGTGTTACCGTTAACGAAGAAGATGGTGGTGGATGATCGGCGGGAGGTAATGTTGGCACATCCATGGAGGGAGGACTAGACAAGAGCACCATTTGTTACAGAATTGGTTTGCATCTAAAGAAGGGCCCTAGTGGCCATGGGGAGAGCAAGACAGAAATGCAAGGACTCGACGAGAGCACCATTTGTTAAAGAACTGGTTTGCATCTAAAGAAGGGCCCTGGTGGCCATGGGGAGAGCGAGAGAGAAATGAAAGAAAAGGGAGATAACTTTGATAAATATTCAGATAGATAGTTTCATTACAGCTAGCATACTATTTAAACGAAAGACAGAGGACCATTGCACATAGTTTCATTACAGCTAGCATACTATTTAAACGAAAGACAGAGGACCATTGCAAGAGGGAAACAGATGACTGTTGGATGGCCCAATACACTGAAACCAGCTCGAGAAAACTTTAGGGGAGTTACTCCCACCTAGATCTAGGTGGGAGAATAATTAGCAAAATTTAGACCCCACTCCCCAATACATCCCAAAAATTGGGATTTTCAATCACGAAATTCCCCCCTCGAGCGGCAACACACCCCTCCTCCAGCGGCGACATTCCCGACTCCTCCCACGGCGACACCCCTCCTCCACCATCAGCGACCTTCCCCCTCCTCGCGCGGTGACACCCCTCCTTCCGCAGCGACCTTCTCTCCTACTCCTACAGCGAGACCCCTATGCTCCACTTCTATTAGTAGTATTTATTCTCACGGTGAGAACCCCATGCTCCTCCCGCGGCGAACCCTCGACCTCCTGCTTCACCAACGGTGAAACCCCGACCTCTCAGTATCTTGGTGAAATACTGAGAGTTCTAACAGTATTTGATCAAATACTGTATATTATGACAGTATTGTGACAAAAAAGTCAATAACAAACACATTGCAATCTATTAAAACGGTATAATGTTACATTATGTAATCGTATTACCAAAATACTGAGACTTCTAATAATATTTTGATAAAATACTGAGAGTTCTGATGATATTTGGTCAAATACTATCAGAACTCTCTGTATTTCACCAAAATACTGGGAGGTCAGGGTTTCATCATTGGAGGAGGTCGGAGTTTCACCGCTGGAGGAGGCGGCGGGGCTCACTGCGAGAGGAGTAGGAGTTCGGGGTTTCGCCGCGGGAGGAGGAAGCTTGGTTTTCGCCACGGGAAGAGACCAGGATTCGCCGCGAGAGAAGGCCGGGGTTTGCCGTGGGAGGAGGTCGGGGATCGCCGTGGGAGGAGGTCGGGGATCGCCGTGGGAGAGGGAGGAGGCGGCCGTAGGGTTTCATCAGGAGGGAGATGAGAGATCAGGGGGGGGCAAGAATTTTTTGTGTGGAAGAAAAGAGGCGGGATCCACTTCCAAATTTTGCTATTTATTCTCCCACATAGATGAATATCCCAACTAATTCTAGGTGAGAGTAACTCACCTAAAATTTTCTCAGCCAGCTCATCCCCCAATTCTCATTTCATCCCACGATTGAGAATAAACATGAAACCGAACTGAGAACTCAAACCAAATCTAAGTATTGGGAAAGTAGCCGCTTTGAAAACAATTAAATCACTATAAATAAAACTAAATTTCAATGAGAGGATTCACAATCTAATTCCAAACTATATCGTTCACAGAAATCAGCAAATGAAGAACACATGATAGGGCACGAACAAACTGGGTAGGCAGATAAAATAAAATGTAGATAGGCAACAGAAACAGTACTTACTTCATAGAACAGAAAGCAAATATAGTTCTTAAAACCAACAATTGAAACAAAGCACTTCGACGCTTAGCGACAGAGAAAGGAGCCAAGAATCACCAGCTACTGGCCACCACGAAGACGGAGGACCAGATGGAGAGTGGATTCCTTCTGAATATTGTAATCAGCAAGAGTACGTCCATCCTCGAGCTGCTTTCCAGCGAAGATGAGCCTCTGCTGATCAGGTGGAATCCCCTCCTTGTCCTGGATCTTCGCCTTCACATTATCGATAGTATCGGAGCTCTCCACTTCTAAAGTGATTGTCTTTCCGGTAAGCGTCTTCACAAAAATCTGCATACCACCACGAAGACGGAGCACCAAGTGAAGGGTCGACTCTTTCTGAATGTTGTAGTCGGCAAGGGTGCGGCCATCTTCAAGCTGCTTGCCGGCAAAGATCAGCCTCTGCTGGTCCGGGGGAATCCCCTCCTTGTCCTGGATCTTGGCCTTCACGTTATCAATGGTGTCGGAACTCTCAACCTCAAGAGTGATGGTCTTTCCTGTAAGAGTCTTGACGAAGATCTGCATCCCGCCCCTAAGACGGAGGACCAGATGGAGAGTTGATTCCTTCTGGATGTTGTAATCAGCAAGAGTACGACCGTCTTCGAGCTGTTTTCCGGCAAAGATCAGCCTCTGCTGGTCAGGAGGGATGCCTTCCTTATCCTGGATCTTAGCCTTGACATTGTCAATGGTATCAGAACTTTCGACCTCAAGGGTGATGGTCTTGCCGGTGAGAGTCTTCACAAAGATCTGCATACCGCCCCTAAGGCGTAGGACCAGGTGGAGAGTAGACTCCTTCTGGATATTGTAGTCGGCGAGGGTGCGGCCGTCCTCAAGCTGTTTGCCGGCGAAGATAAGCCTCTGCTGATCCGGCGGGATGCCCTCCTTATCCTGGATCTTAGCCTTTACGTTGTCGATGGTGTCTGAACTCTCCACCTCAAGGGTGATAGTCTTGCCAGTGAGAGTCTTAACGAAGATCTGCATCTGCGAAAGAAGAAAAAATACATTAGACGATTAAAATCCCAAAACTCACCGGCAGCTGAAGAAAACAAGAAGATAATACGTGATCTACGAATAACAAACAAAATATTAATTCCCAGTCCAATCGATAAACACAGAATCGCAGATGAATCTAACCGATCACAAAAAAATGAGTGCCGGTGACTAAATCTATAGAAAAAGTACCCTAACGACGCCGAGCGATTTGTTACGCTCCAAAAACTCGAATCAAATCGAAATCAGAACGTCAAGTTAAAAAAAACCCTAACCCTAACCCTAATCAACAGCGGAGAAGAAGAAGATGGAGGCGTACCTTGAAAGAAGATCACGAGTTTGATTCGTCTGAGCGGAAAAATTGGGATGGCGAATGAGTTAGCGAAGCTGGCCTTTTATAGCGGTGGATGGGTGGTTTGCTCGTATAAGAAATTAAGAATACTCTAGAAGGGAGAAACCCGGTGAAGGTAAACCAATGGAACACGTCGACTATTTTTAATTCTAAATCCAACCAACACGGAACGATGAGATCACGCATGAGGTTATTATTTTCCGAAGGTGACGGGATTCTGGAACGACGTTTACTCTCCGTTAAGATTGACGCCGCCTATCTCCAAGGCTCGTTTGCGGAAGTGCAGCATACGACTTATTGTTCAGATCTTTTGTTTAGATTCATTTTAACAAAAATCATTACTTTCAAGAATATTAATCTATTCACATTGGAAAAAGACACGAGAGGTGCAGAGTGAATATAATTACGATTTTTCACCTAATGTGGATTTTGGGCTGTCCAAGGCGTAAATTTTTTAGGCAAAATAATTAATCCAGTCCCCCAACTGTTAATTCAGAAATCCGCGTTCCTTCCCCAACGAGTCAGTTTGTTAGTCGCTGTCTGCCTCAGGTTCCCCTGAGGGTCGCGACCAGTCCTCTAAGGGTGGGCGGACAGACTTTTTTGTCCGCTCAGGCCGCACGGCTAGGGCGGTCTCCCCGATCTGACCGCCCAGGTCGCGCAACAGCCGCTTGTTCTGTAGTGGTTGCGGACTGCTTCCTTAGCCCGCCCCTGCAGGCCGTGTGGTTTGATCATCTAACCGCACAGATTCACTTTGCCCCAACAGGTGTGGGCCACCCAACTAAGTGGCGAACTCGAACTCCTGTCTACCCAGACCACCACATCGCCATGCGACCTGCCTCCAGTTCGCCCAACGATTGGCAACGAGCTTTGGGTCACCGGGCAGGCGACAACTCTCCAGGTCGCGCACTGGCAGGCGGGACCTACTCCATCTCAGTCCGCTCGGCAGTCGGCGACCGGCCTTCAGGTCATCCAACAGAGGGCGACAACCTCCAGGCCGTCCAGCAGGGGCAGCAAGACTGTCCGTCCAACAGGAGTCATACTTCAACAAAGGTGGCGACTTGCTTCTTCAGTCCGGCAGGTCGCCCCGTCGATCAGCTCAACCGCTTATAGTTCGCAGACTCTATCTTAGTCCGACCAAGGAGCGTGGATTTGCTCCAGCTCTTCGTCAATCCGCACAACATTCAACGGGCTCATCCCGTCCGCCACAGATTGGGCGGACTCACCATGCAGTCGAACTCTTCAGTCCGCCTGCATTGGCAAATCGTTTCCACCAGCGCGCTTCCCTGTAGCAGAGGCGGACTCACTATGCAGTTCGCCACCCAGCTTTCCAGCATCGACCTCTTCCAAGCAAGGGGTGCACTACTCCTCAGCCCGCATGCCTAGGCGCGGCCTCGCTCAGCACAGAAGAGGCGGACTCATCCCATTCCGCCAACATTAGAATCAGCTCCAGAAGACCAGTCCCTAACCGCACAGCTTGGTGCAGACTCGGCGGACTCCAAGTTTTACTCGCACAAATGTTGAAATTTGTGAAGTGAAAGTGAGTGATAGGTCAGACCGGGCGGTCTGAGCGGCCTGTGCGGTCTGAGTCCGCGGCCTGGGCGGACTGCTGGTTGCGGCCTGGATGATGGCTCTGGCTTAGACTTGTTGGCTTGGCTGTTCTTGAGGAGCGGTCTGTGCGGCCTGGTGTCTGGCCTGGGCGGGCTGCTGTTTGCGGCCTGGTTGATGTATGGTCAAGGTAGTCTTGCATCTTGAGCATCGAGTGGAGTGGGCTGATGTTGAAGTTGGTGACCGGGCGCTCTGTCTTGGCGGGTTGAAGACCGCGCGGTCTGGCGGTTTGTCTCAGCCGGCTTGGAGACCGGGCGGTCTAGCGGTCTTCACAGGCAATCTCACTTCTTCTCTTGTGGTAGCCGTGCGGTTAGCCCTTTTGTCTAACCGCGCGGCTTGTGCGGTTTGTTTTGTATAGTCCGCTTAGTCCTGTAAATTTTTAGTCTCACATCTCTTATTTGTATTCTCTCATCTCTCCTTCATTCTATATAAGGGAGGGCATACCTTTGTAATAGATACCTTTTTGGGATAATAAAGTTTCAGTTTAAAACCATTTCGGTTTGTTTTTGTTCGGTTCTTACATGGTATCAGAGGACTCGATCTACTCCTCCTGATTCTGTGTCTTTCTGTCCGCGCGGCTTGTCTTGCCGGTTTGCTCCCTGTCCGCGCGACCTCTTCCTCTCCTTGTTACTGCCCTCTGCGTGCGCGATTTTTTGTTCTAAGTCACCGCCTCTTGTCCCAACGACCTGTTTTGTCCTGCTTTTGTTCGCGCGGCCTGTCCTCTAGTCGTTCGACTTCTTCCCCTCTGCTTGTGTCTGCAGCTTGGTCGTGGATTTTCTGGCCGCTGGTTTTCTCCCCTTGTGACCGCTGCAGCCCTTCTTTCTCCTATCGTCGCAGCGACTTGTTTTGTCCTGCTTCTGTTCGCGTGGCCTGTCCTCTAGCCGTTCGACTTCTTCCCCTTTGTTTGTGTCTGCAGCTTGGTCGTGGCTTTTCTGGCCGCTGGTTTTCTCCCCTTGTGACCGCTGCAGCCCTTCTTTCTCCTATCCGCGCGGTTTGTTTTCTAACCGTCCGGCTTCCTTTTTCCTGCTCCTATGGCTCTTTCTGATGCCTCTACTGTCACCACCCCTGTCACCAATCAGGCTCCACCTCTTCCTCCTACTCCTTCCGGGAACCTTGGGACCGTTTCCAAGCTTGTTGGCTCCAACTACCCGGATTGGAGCGTCTCTTTCACCTTTCTTCTTCGCTCACAACGCAAACGCCACCATCTCGTTGATGACCCACCTCCTATCACTTCACCTCTCTTTGATGACTGGGATGCAAGTGACGCGCTTGTGCGTACTTGGCTCGCGAACAGTCTTTCCGATGAGTGTCTTCCCGTCATACGTCATGATGAGACGGTCAAGGCCGCTTGGCTTCATCTTGCCGCTCTGTACTCCAAGGGGGCTCAGACTTCCCGCATCTATACGTTGTATGCGAACCTCTTTGCTCGTCCTACCTTGTCTCCTGTTGCTGCCTACCAACAGGTTCAGGCTCTTGGGGCTGAGATTCTTCAGAATCGCCCCTTTTCTGCGGATTTGGCTCAACAACACAAGCACTTACAGGAGCTTCTGGTTGTGTGTTATCTGCTCCATCTTCCTGATACTTATGACATGATCCGCCAGCAAATTCTGTGTGAGGCCGAATCTCCTACCTTAGATGCCACCGCTGCCCGCATCGCTGCTGTCACCTCCCTCCTTCAGCGCCCACTTTTGCCCGCTCCTTCTCCACCACCGGACAACTATTCTCATCACACTCAGCGGAGTGGCTCTGGTAGCCGCAGTCACCAGTCCGGCGGCCGTGCTTCTTCCCGCTACCTCTGTTCTCATTGTGGCCGAACCGGCCATACTTTCGAACGCTGCTGGACGAAGCATCCCCATCTTCGCCCCTCCGGTGACTCTTCCAAGCCGTCTGCCTATGTTGTAACTTCCTCAGGTAGTGCCCACATGGTGACTCAAGGTAAATGGCTCATCGACTCTGGTGCCACTAATCACATGACGGGCAATCCTCAGTGCTTCTCTTTGCTCGAACAACATGATCGGTTGCCCCCGGTCCTAGTTGCGGATGGTTCTCCCTCCCCGGTTCATGGGACGGGAGTGGTTCATGTTACTCCGTCACTACGACTAGCGGACACTCTCTATGTGCCCAAGTTTCCGTGCAATTGTTGTCTGTTACCTCTTTATGCAAACAACTTCAGTGTTCTGTGACATTTACACCAACTTCTTGTTCTTTTCAGAATCTGAGCTCCCACCGGACGATTGCTACTGGGACTGAGAGCGGCGGCCTCTACTTCCTCGACAATGTTTCCGCCTTATCCGCCTTCTCATCTTCCTGTACGGATCTTCTCCAGTGGCATCTCCACCTCGGTCATCCTCCACCAAGTCTTCTACATCAGCTTCTGTCGCACCTCCCTCCGTCCAGTACTCCTCTCCAATGCGACGCCTGTCAACTCGGCAAGCATCACCGTTCCTCCTTCCCGCCGAAGCACAGACGGGGCTCTACTCGTCTTTTTGATCTTGTCCACTCCGATATCTGGGGACCTGCTCCGACCCACACAATTGGTCGAGGTAGTTCTTATTTTGTAACCTTTATAGATGATTTTTCTCGATGTACTTGGGTGTATCTCCTCCGAGATCGCTCTGAACTTTTAGATGTATGGATATCTTTTTATCAGTTGATTAAAACTTAGTTCAATGTTTGTATTAAAACATTTCGTTCCGACAATGCTAAAGAGTATCTGAGTCATGCTTTTACCTCTTTTTGTGTGCAACATGGCATTATTCATCAGACTAGCTGTGTTTACACCTCCCAACAAAATGGGGTGGCGGAACGCAAAAACAATCACCTACTCGATGTGGCTCGCACATTGATGACCTAGATGCATGTCCCTCGCTCGTATTGGGGCTATGCCGTTCTCCTTGCCTGCTACCTCATCAATCGCATTCCATCCACCATTCTCCACGGGAAAACACCCTTCTCCATTCTGTATCCGGGCAAGGAGCCTTTTCCTCTCCCTCTCCGCATCTTTGGATGCACTGCTTTTGTCCATACCCCATCTGCCACCCGTGACAAGCTCTCCCCTCTCTCCACCAAATGTGTCTTTCTGGGGTACTCCACCACTTAGAAAGGCTATTGTTGCTTTAACCCTGTTCTTCGTCAGCAGTTCGTCTCTGCTGACGTTACCTTCTTCGAGAATGCCTCCTACTTCTCGGCTGACTCCTCCTCTCTTTCCCCCGCTACCTCTCCTCCTTCCCCGCCTTCTGACTCTCCTGCTATTCCCTTCATCCCCTCGTCTCCTACCGAGATACCCACCCCTCCGCCCTCTCCGTCCTCTCCTCTCGCTCCACCTCTCTCTCCCACTTCTCCACCTCCATCTCCATCCTCTCTGCCGTCGTCGCTCTCTTCTCCCGGGCCAGCTCTCTCTGCCACGGACGCTCTGGATCCCGAGGGGGCTGCCGACCTGGATCTCCCTGTGGCTCTTCGCAAAGGGGTGCAGACATGTACCCTACACCCCCTTGCTGCTGTTGTTTCATATGATCGTCTTACACCTTCTCACAGGGCCTTTGCGCTGGCTATCTCTGCCACTGCCACGCCTCGTTCCTATCAAGTGGCCCTTGATATTCCCCACTGGAAGCTGGCCATGGATGAGGAAATATCGACCCTCACGGAGCGGGGTACATGGACTCTTGTTCCTCCTCCCTTCGGTACTGATGTTGTTGGCTGTCGCTGGGTCTTTGTGGTCAAATTTGGCCCAGACGGCACTGTGGATCGATATAAGGCTCGCCTTGTTGCTAAGGGCTTTACTCAGACCTGTGAGGTTGATTACTTTGACACCTTCTCCCCCGTGGCTCGTCTCAGCACTATCCGGGTCCTTCTCTCTGTGGCGGTCAATAGGGATTGGCCGATTTCTCAGCTGGACGTCAAGAATGCCTTCCTTTATGGTGATCTTCACGAGGCCGTTTACATGGAGCAACCTCCTGGGTATGTTGCTCAGGGGGAGACACGAGTATGTCGGCTGCAGAAGGCAATTTATGGTCTCAAGCAGAGTCCTCGAGCTTGGTTTGACAAGTTCAGCGGCATTGTGGCGGCCGTTGGTTTTGCGCGAATCTCTGCTGATCACTCTCTATTTATTCGCAAAACTCCTTCGGGGCTGGTTGTTCTTGTTGTGTACGTCGATGATATTCTTCTCACTGGCGATGACCAGGAAGGGGTAGCCCTAACAAAGCGACATCTTCGCCAACATCTGATCACGAAAGATATGGGTTCTCCAAAGTACTTTCTGGGGATCAAAATCTCTCGGAAGCCCGACTCCTTAGTTCTCTCTCAGCGTAAGTATGCCCTTGATCTTTTAAAAGAGGCAGGATTGACTGGAGCAAAACCTGCCCGATGCCCCATGGCAACTAGAGAAGACAAAACCTGGACAGATGATTCGCCTCCTATTTCAGATAGTTCGCAGTACAGGCGTCTGGTTGGTAAGCTCATATATCTCACAGTGACCAGACCCGACATTTCCTATGTTGTGGGCAAGGTGAGTCAATTCATGCAAGCACCTAGGGAGTGCCATCTACAGTCCGCCTTGCAGATCTTGGAGTATGTCAAAGCAGCGCCTGGGAAAGGATTACTTTTTCAGAAGAATGGTCATCTGAGGATTGAAGCCTACTCAGATGCAAGGTATGCTGATGACAAAGGGGATCGCAAGTCAACCTCAGGTTTTTGTACCTTTATTGGG
The DNA here is from genome assembly GCA_039583875.1 of Platanthera guangdongensis. Lineage (NCBI taxonomy): Eukaryota > Viridiplantae > Streptophyta > Magnoliopsida > Asparagales > Orchidaceae > Platanthera > Platanthera guangdongensis. The sequence continues at coordinate 159,156,910 of CM077147.1, read as the reverse complement.
GGAAATTTGGTGAGCTGGAAGAGCAAGAAGCAGTCTATTGTCTCTAGGTCCAGTGCAGAAGCTGAGTATCGCAGTATGGCGTCGACCACTTGTGAGTTAAAATGGTTGCGGGCTCTCATGCTAGATTTAGGAGAGGTCTACAACCATCCTCTACCTATGTTCTGTGATAACAAGGCCGCCATATACATCTCCAAAAATCCGGTCTTCCATGAAAGAACAAAGCACATTGAGGTCGACTGTCATTTCATTCGTGAAGAGATCTTAAAGGAACAAATTTGCACTCCCTTTGTCACTTCTGATAAAGAGCCGGCTGACATCTTCACCAAGCCAGTTTCCGCCTCGTTTCTTCATGTTTGCGACAAGCTGGGCATGATCGATATCTATGCTCCAACTTGAGGGGGAGTGTTGAAGTTGGTGACCGGGCGGTCTGTCTTGGCGGGTTGAAGACCGCGCGGTCTGGCGGTTTGTCTCAGCCGACTTGGAGACCGGACGGTCTAGCGGTCTTCACAGGCAATCTCTCTTCTTCTCTTGTGGTAGCCGTGCGGTTAGCCCTTCTGTCTAACCGCGCGGCTTGTGCGGTTTGTTTTGTATAGTCCGCTTAGTCCTGTAAATTTTTAGTCCCACATCTCTTATTTGTATTCTCTCATCTCTCCTCCATTCTATATAAGGGAGGGCATACCTTTGTAATAGATACCTTTTTCGGATAATAAAGTTTCAGTTTAAAACCATTTCGATTTGTTTTTGTTCGGTTCTTACAGCTGAGCGGACTGTGTTGGCGGTGCTCAGCCTGATCTGCGACCTTGCAGTTGACCAGCACTTATGGTAACCAGACAGATTGGAAGTTGTATCCGCGGTGTGTTGGCAGAATTGTTTTAATGCGTCTTCGGAGTCAGTGTTTGTGGACGCTTTGGAGATGGGCATTGGTTCTTGTCGAGCTCTCCATGGTGCGATGGATGTTTCATCCTTGTGGCAGACTGTCCTGCTGATTGGCGGTCTGGGTCTTCTGTGTCCGCCGTGCTTGCGCCAATTGCTTTATGGGCTTCTTGACTTGGTCACACTCTGGGACAAGTACATGGTGTCCGCAGAGTCCGTAGAGTCCGCTGTTGACCGGGCGGACTGCCTGTTGGTCGTGGACTCGTGGCGGGCGTTGGCATTGTTGTCGAGATGTGCGGACAGTCTCTTTGTCTGCATATAGCATGCGGACTGATGGAATATGTGGTGGTTGCGTCTGCGTGTTGTGGTGCATTGCAGACTGTTGCAGCATGTGTTGCGGGTGTGTCCGCATGACGTGTTGGATGGCGGACTGGAGTCGTGCCTGTGTTGTGCGGGCTGGCAATGTGTCCGCATAATCGCGGACTGTCTTTAACCTGGAGCATGGAGGTTTCAAGTTTGGCTAAGTCCTTGCGGACTGGGCGGACAGGTTGTGTTAGCGTGCGGGCTGGGGCTGTGACTCTATTCACTTGGGTGGTGATCACACTCCTCACCTCACCTATAAATAGACCCCCCCGACACATCTACAGTAACAGAGTGAACAGTAAGTGAGGGCTTGGTTAATTGTTGCGGTCTGTTTTTTCCTATACGCGCGGGTTGAGCAAAGTTAAACTGTTTGTTGTGTGCAGGTTGCGCGGCTAACACTGATGAGCCAGGAGTTTAACTGGACTACGGTCAGCATCAGTGAAGTTTGCGGTTTCAATCAGTGGTTTTAGCAGGTCACCTCTGCGGCTTGTCAGTTTCTCTGCTTCAGCATTTCCAAGTTCAATAACCTGTCCGCCATAATCGGCGGTCTAGGCGGTTTGTTCCTCAGTTCAGTAGTGGCTCGTAGCAGTCAACGAATAACTGTTTGTCCGTGCAACCTCGCGGTCTAGGCGGACTCCGTGTTCTATTCGTCTTCAGTTGCAGCAGCAGTTCGGGCGGCCTCGGCGACTTCGACGGACTGGGCGGTCTCGGTGGTCTCTAGTTCTGTCCGCTCGAATTGTTTGACTTGTATTTTTTCCTGTTTTCCTGTGTACTGGCGAAATCATGTCTCTCCATGTATATCTCGCATTGTAAAGAAGAAATAAAAGAGTTTATGATCTGCTTTCCCCTTTGGTTACATTTGGTTGATTGAGCTTGCTTTCCTGGTTTCCGCACGTTCAAGGTGTGATCCTGATAGTTCTGAGGATATTAATTTGGCATCAGGCTATCTTGTTGACCACTTTGAGAAAATTCAACATGGTATCAGAGCCAGGTTCAGTTGCTTGAGCGCTGATCAACTGGTGTTGTTACTCTGTGCTTCTGATAAGGTTAACCAAAGTTTGTTGCAATGGAAGGGAACTATGCAAGAGGTCTTAGTATTGAACTCTTGACCACGACTAACTTCAAGAAGTGGAAGTCGTGTATGAATAGTTTTCTTCTTGGCGAGGAGCTGTGGGAGGTCGTCGGTGGTGACGACAGGCAGGAGGTTACTGCTGCTTTTGGGACTGCTGAGCAGGTGAGGCTCTGGAGAAAAACAAATGCAAAGGCGTAGTTTGTTCTTAAGAGGGCTGTTTCACCGGAGTTGTTTGATCACATCATTGGATGTGAGTCTGCTGCTGATATCCGGACAATCATTGATGAGTTGTTCAATAGGCAGAATGTAACAAGGCTACAGTTCTTGGAGAATGAGTTGGCCAGGACAACTCAAGGAGACCTAACTATCTCTAAGTTCTTCTTGAAGATGAAGAGTCTGTGTGCAAAGATATCAGCGTTTGATCCTGATGAGCCGATTTCTGAGGCAAAGTTAAAGATGCACATTATCCGCGACTTGCAGAAGGAGTATGTTGCCTTTGTAACATCGATGCAAGGCTGTGCCACTCAGCCATCTCTACTGGATCTTGAGAACCTGCTTGCTTCACAGGAACGTTTGGCTAGGCAGATGGCAGGCGTGACTATCTCTGAAGGAGGTAGTGAAGTGCTATTCACAGGCAAGAAGAAGAAGAGATGAGAAGGGAAGAAGAAGAACATCGCTGCTGAAAATGAGCCTTCAACTTCTACTCAGTCAGAGAGGAGCGCTGCTCCTAATAAGGATTGGAAGAAGAACTTGAAGTGTTATAGGTGTCATCAGCGAGGACACTTCAAGCGTGACTGCAAGGTCAAACTGCAACCTGGGCATGTTGCAGGCAAGGAGGAAGCTTGCTTGAGCACTGAAGAAGCTGGATGGGGCGGATCTTTCATGACGGGCACATGTGTCCGTGCTTTGTCCGATGTCGACTTTAACGATGAGCGAATCGTGGACTCCAGGTGTGGTCATCACCTCACCGGAGACAAGTCGAAGTTCTCTTCTCTACAAGCTTACTCAGGTGACGAAGCTATCATCACTGCTGATAATACTATTTATGCAGTAGAGAAGAAGTGGGTTGTGTCTTTGGGTAGTGATAAGGGGCCACTCACGTTAATGAGTGTATATCACGAACCGGGCATGAAGAAGAACCTCTTCTTTGTGACCAATTCGGTAGATGCAGGTTATCACGTTCTGTTTGAGCCAACAGAAGTGAAGTTCCTTCGCAACGTATCAGCGGTAAAGGCTGATGTTGCTCATGTTGGGAGGAGAGTTAAGAACTTGTTTGTTCTTGCAACTAACTCTTATGTTGATCGAATGAGAGCAAACGATAGCGCTGCTATATGACATGAAAGGCTGGGGCATGTAGGAATGGATAAGTTGAAAGATATGGCAAACAGGAGCCTTGTAAGGAGCTTCCCTAAGCTATCTTCCTTTGGCGATGGTCACGTTTGCGCGGGATGTCAGTATGGCAAGGTTCATCGCCTTCCGTTTGATAATTCACAAACAAGGAGCAAGAGACTATTGGAGTGTATCCATGGTGACTTGATGGGACCAACCGCCACTGCTAGCCTTGGTGGAGACAGATACATGCTTTTGTTGATTGATAACTACTCAAGATACATTTGGGTTTATTTCTTGAAGGAGAAGTCAGAAGATTTCCAGGTGTTTGTGGAGTTCAAGGAGCTAGTGGAGGGCCAGCTTAGCTTGCAGATCAAGAAGTTTAGAACAGACAACAGTGGTGAGTTTGTCTCCTCCGAGTTTTCTAACTTCTGCAGGAAGCACGGGATCCAGAGAAAGCTTACTTGTGCTCATACTCCACAACAAAATGGAGTAGCGAAGCGGAAGATCCGTCATTTGACGGAAACCTGCAAGTGTTGGCTTCATGCGAAAGATATTCCTAGGTCCTTCTGCGCAGAGGGGATGTCTTGTGCTTCTTATGTCATCAATCGGATGCCGCTTAGCCCGATCAACATGAAGTCTTCTTTTGAGATGTTGCTGAAGGAAAAACCAAGTGTGGAACACCTTCGGGTGTTTGGATCAACTTGCTATGTGCATGTCCCGGATGCTTCAAGAACAAAGTTTGATGCAAAGACAAGGAAATTTGTCTTTGTTGGCTATGATGAGCGGAAGAAGGGATGGAAATGCATAGATCCTATGACAAAGAAGTTTGTTGTATCAAGAGATGTGGTCTTTGATGAACTGACGTCATATGGAGGAAGCTCGGTTGAGCTACCAGAGAGCAAGGTTGATGAAGAGCAGAAGGTGGCTACTGAAGTTCTGGAAGAGGAGCTTGTTGTATCACCAGCAGATCCTGTTGCTTCAAGCTCTAGTGCTGAGGCTTCTGGCTCAAGAAGCATGGGGAGCATTGTTCAAAGCTTGCCCGAAGTTGGAGTTGAGCCTGAAGGAGCAACGAAGGTAGTGAGCAAGGAGCAGACTTTGCGAAGGTTGAAGAGGACTATCAAGCCATCTACTCGATACTGTGATGGGAATGCAGTGAGTTTTATCTCATGCTTATTTGCAGGTCCTCTGGATGAGCGAGAGCCTGCAAACTTCAATGAGATCACTGGAGTCAAGGAGTCGGAAGATGCCATGAAGGAGGAGATTGCTGCTCTCAAGAAGAATGAAACCTGGGATCTTGTGCCCAAGGTTGATGTCATTACTCCAGTGACTTGCAAGTGGGTGTTTAAGTTAAAGAAGAAGGCTGATGGGAGCATTGATAGATACAAAGCTCGCCTGGTTGCTCGCGGATTCTCACAGCTGTATGGAGAAGACTATGAGGAGACATTTAGTCCAGTTGCAAAGATGACTTCGGTTCAGGTGGTGATCGCCTTGGCTGCTTGCAAGGGGTGGAGAATGTGGCAGCTTGATGTGAAGAATGCTTTTCTTTACGGAGAAATTGATAAGGACATCTTCATGGATCAACCACTTGGTTTTGTTTCTGAAGTTCATCTGGACTATGTCTGCAGGCTCAGGAAGGCTCTCTACGGGTTGAAGTAAGATCCAAGAACTTGGTATGAGAAGATAACAAAGTATCTTCAATTCTGCGGTTATCTTGCTTCCAACTAGGATTCCAGCTTGTTCATCAAGAAGAAGGGGGAGCTGCAAGTCTTGGTCCTGTTGTATGTGGATAATATGATCATCACAGGGAATTCAGAAGAGGAGGTAGCTAGGATCAGGGCTGAGCTTGCTATTCGCTTCGAGATGAAAGACTTGGGGGAGATTCATCACTTCCTTAGTCTCTAAGTGGAGAGGAAGGAGAGCGAGATACTCATTTGCCAGAAAGGATATGCGGATCGCATTGTGAATCGATTCGATATGGGCAAAGGGAAGAGTTACTTTACTCCTCTAGATCTTGGTCTGAAGTTTCGACGAGATGAAGGAAGGATTCTTCCTGATCCCTTAGTGTTCAGATCTCTAGTTGGGAGCTTGATCTACTTAACGATTACAAGGCTAGACATTGCTTACACTGTTGGCCGAGTAAGTCGGTTTATGACTGAACCAAGGAAGTCTCATCTTGTAGCGCAAAGAACATCTTGAAGTATGTCAAGGCAACTTCTGATATGGGAATCCTCTATAGTAGGGACACGGTGTTTTCTTTGCTTGGATACACGGATGCTGATTATGGTGGTGACTCAGATGATCGAAGATCAACTTCGGGTTATGTTTTCACTTGTGGATCAGCTTGCATATCGTGGTGTAGAAAGAAGCAAGACTCAGTGTATGTGTCTACTACGGAAGCTGAGTATAAGGCTTCGGCCTTGGCTGCTCGGGAAGCCATCTGGTTGAGGAGGCTGATAGAGGATGTTCATGAGGAAGTGCAAGGACCTACTTTACTCCGGGGTGACAATGAGAGTGCTCTCAAACTAGTGAACAATCCAATGTGTCACGCAAGGACCAAGCATATTGAGATCGAGCATCACTTCATAAGGGAGAAGGTGTTGGAGGGATCTCTTATGGTCAGACATGTTTGGAGTGAAGATAATCTTGCTGACATCTTCACGAAGCCGATGTCGAAGGGGCCATTTCAACGGTTAAGAGGGTTGCTGGGCTTGATCACCACTTCTCACTTCAAGCGGGAGTGTTGAAATTTGTGAAGTGAAAGTGGGTGATAGGTCAGGCCGAGCAGTCTGAGCGGCCTGTGCGGTCTGAGTCCGCGGCCTAGGCGGACTGCTGGTTGCGGCCTGGATGACGGCTCTGGCTTGGACTTGGGGGCTTGGGTGTTCTTGAGGAGTGGCCTGTGCGGCCTGGTGTCCGGCCTGGGCGGGCTGCTGGTTGCGGCCTGGTTGTTGTATGGCCAAGGTAGTCTTGCATCCTTAACATCGAGTGCAGCGGGCTGAGCGGACTGTGTTGGCGGTCTGTTGGTGGTGCTCAGCTTGATCTGCGGCCTTGCAGTTGACCAGCACTTGTGGTAACCATGCGGATTGGAAGTTGTATCCGCGGCGTGTTCGCGGACTTGTTTTAATGCGTCCGCGGAGTCCGCATTTATGGACGCTTTGAAGATGGGCCTTGGTTCTTGTCGAGCTCTCCATGGTGCGATGGATGTTTCATCCTTATGGCGAACTATCATGATGATTGGCGACATGGGTCTTCTGTGTCCGTCGTGCTCGCGCCAGTTGCTTGATGGGCTGCTGGACTTGGTCACACTCTGTGACAAGTCCATATTGTCCGCAGAGTCCGTGTAACGCCCCAAAATTTTGAAGAGGAAAATTGGTTTCTACAGGGGGCACACGGCCTGGGACACGGGCGTGTCCCAGGGCGTGTCAGGCTCGAGTCGACATTTTGGTTGTGAGGTCGACGATTTTTGGAGTCGACGATCGTCGAACAGAGAACACGGCCTGAGACACGGGTGTGTCTCAGGGCGTGTCGAGCCCGTGTCAACGATCGGCCCGGGGAGTCGATGAATTTCGCTCGACGATGTGTCGAGGCAAGGCACACGGCCTAGGACACGAGCGTGTCCAAGGCCGTGTCAGGCAGTCGACGAACTTCGCTCGACGAAGTATCGAGACAGTGAACACGGCCTGGAGCCCAGGCGTGTTGAGTTGGACACGGGTAAGGACACGGGCGTGTCCAGTACCCGTGTGAGTCTCTGGTTGTTTTCGGGGCTGTGTCGACGGAGGCACACGGCCGACCACACGGCCGTGTTAGTTGGAACACGGGCGTGTTGGGTAGAACACGGGCGTGTCGGATACCCGTGTGTCGTTCCAGGCGCGTCGATTCGTGACGGCGAATGGGGGACACGGCCCTGGACACGGGCGTGTCGCAGGCCGTATGCGGCCTAGTTTTAGCATTTCAGGCTCGAATCAAGGCCGTTTGTTTCTTTAATTTGGGATCCAACGGCTGGGGGTTGTTCCTGATGAGATATGCACGGGACTGGACCCTTAGAAACCCTCATTTCTTTTGAGTGGTTCTCTTTCTAAGTTCTAGAGAGAAGGGAGAGCAAGGAAGAAGGTGAAGTAGAGATCCGGCTGTTGGAGAAGCTTCAGTGCTCCAAATCGCAAGCCGAGTCCAGATCCGTGGAGGCTAGACCGTTGCGAAGGTTTTCATCCGGCTATTTTGCCATGGCTAGGAAGAGGAGTCGGAAGGTAACAACACTTCTCCTCTCGGTTTTAGGATGCATGTTTTAGTATCTTTTCTTTTCTAGTTTTTGGGCACCAAACACTCAAATGAGAGGGGTTTGGGTCGCCAAGGTTCAAGAGGAACCTCCAGGTCGATTGAATCCATCCCCGACATGTTTTGCATTAGAGATCCGCTCCGTTAGTGGATTAGGCATGACGTGTGAAGCCGTAGTCGCGACCGTTAGTCCGACTCGGTGATGTTGCATACGAGCTTTAAGGATTCGTAGAGATCCGTTGCGGCAAGATGCCCTTTGTGATGTGGTGATGTTTTCCCCTTTTTCTCTAGTAAGTACGTGTAGTCGGAACTGGACAAGGTTAGCTCCTCAATAGCGGTAGATGGTTTCCTTGGTGGACAAGGTTAGCTCCGCATGAGTGGTAGATGGTTTCCTTAGTGCGCGGGAACGCTGTAGTATAAATGTGGGACTAGGGTGGAATTGTCTTGGATTGTTTGTGCCAAGGCGTGGTCGTGTCTCCGTGGTCGGCTGGCTATCCCGTGACGTACACGTCATGTGTGGAGAGTGTCCCGGTGAGACTAGTCCCCTTCTGTGAGACTGACGAGAATGCCAAGCATGGGGGAAAGCCCGGGCAATGAGGCCAAGAGCGGGTGGGGTCCAGCAAGGCTTCTTAGAATCGGTCAGTTGTGTTTGTTGGAATCCTGACATCAGACATCAGAGCTTGCATGCAAGCCCGGGTCTAAGACCTTGAGCGGGTGGGGCCTTGACAAGAGTTCCATGTGGCGGCTTGTGTGCCGTTGGGGGGAATTGTGTTTCCCTTTTTGTTTGCGGCTTTATGCCAATGGGGAAACGATGAGTACCCAATTGATGTGATGTTGTGCTAGATGCATACGTTGTAGGGTGCCTTGGGTGAAACCCGGGTGTTGCATTCATGTTGCATAGTAGGCCCTAATATTATATGCTCAACAGTAGAGAACATGTATGATGTTTGAGACATCCAAGCCTGTTTCTTTAGTTGCTTTTCTTGCTTAAGAATATTTCATACGAAGTGCTAACTTGCAGGTTGGAGGAGTACCCCGAGGTCCGTTAGGGGCGGCCGGGAGGAGATGGGTTGGTTGCACAGTTTGAGGTCAGCCTTTGCTGACCCACGTTACTAATAATTTTTACAAGGCAAGGATCAAAAGCAGGAGCTAGATCGCTGACCAGGAAGGCCTATGCCTCATGAAGTGTTTCCCCTCTTTTGTAACTCTTCTTATATGATATTGCATGTTTGAGACTCATGTTGTCCGGCTTGCATGCCGAGGTAGTCTAGGAGTTCTTATGCACTTTCATGATTGTTGTATTATGTGAGTTTGGACTCTCTTATGTTGTAAGGCCTTAAAGCCATTTTTATTACTCTTGTAGTGGTGGATAACTTCTAGTCTTACTTGTGTTTCTGCTGTGTTGTGTAAAAAGTTTTGAGTGTGGGTAGTTATATCATCTTATAATACTAAAGCTGTGGCGTCCGTATGTTGTAGGGCCCCGACCGGACCCATGTTATACGGTCATTACAGGGGAGGTGTTAAATTTTGGTATCAGAGGCAGGTTAGATTCAAGGTCCGTGCGTAGAGAAGTTATCCACATAAGAGTAATGCGGGACCATGAGTGTCCTTATGTTTAAGTCAAGAGATTAGAGACTGATCCCGTGTTTCTTGTTTTCTTGAAGAGTGCAAGCAACGAGGCGGGTACGTCGAGAGCAAGAGAAGAACTTTTGGCGAGCAGTGCCACTGCTCCGGGTATTTTGGGCACGGGTGTAAACCCGGCCGACTTCTGCCGCATGCTTGCAGAAGCGATGGTGGAAGCCCAAGCTGCATCGGCAGCTCAGGTAGCAACCCCTACTACACCGGACACGGCGACGGCCGTGCCAGGCGGAGAAGCCAGGCGTGTGGAGCCTTTGGCGGAAAGGGTGGTTGTCGGACATGGAGACCGTCACATGAAGTATTTCCTGAGCTTCCATACCCCGTCGTTCAAGGGAGTTGGTACGCCAACGGATGCGGAGGATTGGTGGGTTCGAATTCAAGAGCTTTTGAGGGCGGCAGAGACGCCAGAAGAAAAGAAATCTGAGTATGTGGCGTTCATGTTGGAAGGAGACGCCAAGTTGTGGTGGGTGAGGCATAGCGGCCGCCAGTTCCCTGGACGCACCCCGTCGATGGAGGAATTTGGGGATGCTTTTCTAAAGAGGTACATTCCCGTTTCTACATGGTTGGCCCTTCAGAGGCTGTTTATACACTTGATGCAGCGAGACAAGACGGTGGATGAGTATGTGCAGGAGTTCACCCGTTTGGGTCGTTACGCGGGAACGACGATGACAGATGATGTAGAGAGGGATAACCTCTTCTACCAGGGGCTGAGGGAGAATCTGAGGCAACCCCTCATTTCCATGAAGAGAGCTGGTTTTAATGAGCTCGTCGAGGCTGCCAGGATATTGGAAAGTGATCTGGAGCGAACCCAACATCGTAAGGGTTTCACTCCCAAGCAAGGGGAAGGGAAGCCTCCCCAATCCCAGGGAAGGTCTGAAGGGAGTAGGTGGAGGAAAAAACCTCACACTTCCAGGTCTGGTGAGAAGAGCAAGTGGACGCCTGGAGGTTCTCACTCTAGGGGACCGCCGACGTGCTACAACTGCAGTAAGGTGGGGCACATAGCTTGTATTTGTCCTCAAGGAGGAGCGGAGCAAGAGGCAAGGCAGGAGCAGACTGTGCGCACCGGCCCTAGTGCCGCAGAGAAAGGGAAGATGGCGGAGTCAAGCGCTTTTCGGTTCCAACCGGTGCAACCAAGGGCCTACAACTTTGGGCAGCAGGAAGCGATCCGCCAATCCGATGTGGTGACAGGTATGAGGAAATTTAAGTTAATTTCGTGCTTCATACTTTTAGACTTTTATGTGTGATGTCTATGCTGTAGGCTTCGTATTAGTTTCTGGATATCCCACTAGGGTATTTTTCGATACGGGAGCATCACACTCCTTTCTTGCGGAGAGCTTCGTCCAGAGAATAGGAGTTGAGTCTTTCTTGACGGACGCGGAGCTGAAAGTGCGCATGCCTAATGGGTCATCCATGACCACCGGGGCCAAAGGGTGCATCTGTTGGGAGCTGGACGGAGTTGACTTCGTTTTGGTAGCAGCGATTTTACCATTGGTTGAGTTCGATGTCATTTTGGGCATGGACTGGCTTACAGAGCAGCGCGCCAGTATTGATTGTCTATCTAAGGTAGTGACCCTAAGGAGCAAAGTGCAGGCGGAAGTCAAATTTGAGGACCTTTGTGGAGTGGCCTATTCCCTGATTTCGGCCATGCGATTGATAAGGGCGGTTAACCAGGGTGGTGTAGCGCTGGTAGCGTTATTGGAGGTTCGCCTCTCCCAGTTGTCTATTGAGGAAGTGCCCGTAGTGGCAGAGTTCAAGGATGTGTTTCCGGATGAACTTCCTAGAGCGCCTCCTCGGCGGGAGATCGACTTCTCGATCGAGTTAGTGTCGGAGGCTAGGCCGGTGTCACGTCCTTCGTTAAGGATGGCACCAAAGGAGTTGGCTGAACTCAAAGTACAGTTACAGGAACTGTTGGAGCAAGGATATATTAGACCCAGTTCTTCGCCGTGGAGCGCGCCGGTGTTGTTTGCAAAGAAGAAAGACGGTAGTATGTGGCTGTGCATAGACTACTGAGAGCTGAATAAACTGACCATTAAAAATAAGTATCTAATTCCTCGGATAGACGACTTGTTCAATCAGTTGGTGGGGTCGGTGGTGAACTCAAAATTGGACTTGAAGTCAGCCTATTATCAGTTGCAAATTCGGGACGAGGACATCCCCAAGACTGCCTTTGGTACGAGGTACAGACACTTTGAGTTTACGGTGATGTCGTTCGGGCTGACGAACGCGCCATCTGTGTTCATGGACCTTATGAATCGAGTATTTCGGGAATACTTGGATTCTTTTGTGGTTGTCTTCATTGATGACATCTTGGTGTATTCCAAATCGGAAGTGTAGCATGAGACCCACTTGAGAGTGGTCTTGCAAGTGTTGAGGGAGAATCAGTTGTATGCAAAGTTCTCAAAGTGCGAGTTCTGGTTAGCGAAGGTGGCATTTTTGGGCCACGCGATTAGTGGGGATGGGGTGGCAGTGGATCCAACAAAAGTGGAAGCCATCAGAGATTGGCCAGTTTTGAGGACCGTGGCGGAAGTCCGAAGTTTTCTTGGACTAGCCGGGTATTATAGGAGATTCGTGGAGAATTTTTTGCGGATAGCTCTACCCCTTACCTCACTCACTCGTAAAGATCATAAGTTTGTGTGGACTTAAGAGTGCAGTTAAGCATTTGAGGCACTGAAGGAGAGACTGATGACGGCTCCAATCCTAAGTCTACCGCAAGGGACTGATGGATTTCAGATCTTCAGTGACGCATCAGGATGCGGGTTTGAGTTGTGTTTTGGTGCAACATGGCAAGGTGATAGCTTTTGGGTCTAGACAGCTAAAACCTCATGAGAGGAATTACCCCGTCCATGACTTGGAGTTGGCGGCGGTAATTTTTGCGTTGAAAATATGGCGACATTATGTGTATAGTGTAAAGGTGGAGATCTTCACGGATCATAAAAGCCTGAAGTATCTCTTGGATCAAAAGGACTTGAACATGCGGCAACGCAGGTGGGTGAAGTTTCTTGGAGACTACGAGGTGGCGATTCAGTATACGCCAGGTAAAGCCAATGTGGTGGCAGATGCCTTGAGTAGAAAATACTCGGGGCAAGGGAATTGGATCAAAGCTCATGATGAGCGGTTGGTACGGGAATGAGAGTCCCTTGGTTTGGAATGTGTGGCGAGAGGCGAGTCCAGCGTGGCTCGGTTGAACTGGATTGAAATGCAGAATGACTTGTCCGATCGCATTCGGGAAGCGACTCGGTTGGATGTGGAGTTTCAACCATATGTGTTGGAGGCTCAAAAGGGCGAGAGCAGCGCCTGGGAGATGATTGATGAGATTCTGAGGAAGGACGGAAGGGTTTGTATACCGCAGTTCGGCAAACTCCGTGAGGAGTTGATGTTTGAGGCTCACTTCACAAAGTACTCCATTTACCCGGGCAGTACAAAGATGTACTTGGATATGAAGAAATCCTTTTGGTGGCCGAGGCTGAAGCGGGACATAGCTTTGTATGTGAATCGTTACCAAACTTGCGCCTTGGTGAAGGCCGAATGTCAGAAGCTGGGCGGGTTCCTGAAGCCCCTTCCAATCCCTGAGTGGAAATTTGATGACATCTCCATGGATTTTGTACATGGTTTGCCTAGATCGCAGCATGGGTAATGATGCTATTTGGGTGATCGTGGATCGCTTAACCAAGGTGGCCCACTTCATCCCAAATCGGAAGGAGGACAGCGTGGAGAAGCTGGTGGAGTTGTATGTTCGCAGCATTGTGCGACTGCATGGGATTCCTAAGAGCATAGTCAGCGATCGAGATGCACGGTTTACGTCCGAGGACTGGAGATTGGTTCAGAAGAGTTTGGGCACGAAGCTAAAGTTCAGTATGGCGTTCCATCCTCAAACTGACGGGCAAACCGAAAGAACGAACCGTACTATGGAGGATATGCTGAGAATGTGCATTCTTGACTTCAGCAAGAAGTGGGAGGATCACCTCTTCATGATGGAATTCACGTACAATAATATATATCAAGCAAGTATAAAAATGACGCCATACGAAGCTTTGTATGGGAGACGGTGTCGAACACCGATGTCTTGGACAGAGGCGGGAGACACCAAAATTTTGGGAAAGGAAGTGGTAGTTGACGCTTGTGAGTTGGTACGGACCATTCAAGAGCGTATGAAGGTGGCACAAGACCGGCAAGCAAAATACTTTAATGCTCGTCACAGGAAGTTGGAGTTTGCGGTAGGTGATTGAGTCTATTTGAAGATCAAGCCGTTCAAATGCGTCTCACGAATTCACCGACTCAAGAAGTTGAGTCCAAGGTTTTTGGGGCCTTTTGAAGTTGTTGAACGGGTGGGAGAAGCAGACTATCGGTTGGCGTTGTCCGCGGAGCTGTGTGGATTGCACGACGTCTTCCATGTCTCCGTCTTGAGGAAAGCCTTGGTGGAGGCTAGTGTAGTGTTCGAGCCGACATCGGTGCCGATAGAGGAAGACTTGAGGACGCGAGTCCGTCCAATTGCTATAGTGATGGCGAGGATGCTCCGCAATTTGCTCGTGCCGACATGGATCTCTCGTTTGATCGCCGCTGCTACATGTTCGTAGACATAGATGGTCGTTGCCGCAACTGTCGTCGTCACCGCCGCAACTGTCATCTCCACCGCCGCAGCAGTCGTCACCACCGCCGCCGATGTCGTCACGTCACATCATTATGAATATAATGTTATTTCAATGATGGAATAATATTCTATTCATAATACCTTTATGAATTTATAAGTCATAGGATTTATAAATTTATAAATTTTAAAATTGGTCTTTGTGTTGTTTTATTTCTTAACAAACATGAGTGGTTAGGATTAGCTTTGACTTAAGATGAAGGGTGGATGGAGAGGGTGTAATATTATATATATGTGTGTGAGGTATTGGAGAGGGGATGATGTGGAAAGAAAAAAAAACCTAAACCGATTTCTCACGGTTTGCAGCCGCCCCCTATTCGGCCAGGCCGAATCCCGACCTCCAGGAAGCCGCTCCTAGCTGCTGCCGCCGCCCCTTCTTGGTGGCCATTCTTGCTGCTCCGGCGACCTCCTACCTCCTCCGGTGTGACTCCGAAGAAGGCGGCTCGGTTCTCTCCATCCGGTGCGACTCCGGTGGACCCGTGGAAGTGCGACTCTTCCATAGTTATCCTCCTCTTCCTCCTCTCTAATTTCAGATTTGGGTAACGAATTTCCTCTCCTAAAACTTGTGTAGTGATTCGTCTTAGGTTGTGAGTTTGGTGGAATTCTAGCTATCATATTTTATCCTAAATCTTGACTCCTTTTTGCATTCAAAAAAAATCTGAAATCGTATTGTTCTTTATCCGATTTTTGCGAAGGTTTTGCAAGGGTAGGTCCCCTTGGACGTTTGCAAACTGAGGTTGGTTTAGCCTTTGGTTTCGAACAGATCAAGAGGATTTGGTATATCCTCGTATTAGTTTGTTTTGAGGGCTGCACTTGGACTCCTTTCCGAATCGAAAATCTTTAGTCCGGAGCGCTCTTCATGTGGATGGAAATGCTGTGATGCGATATTAGATGTGTGGCTAGGTAATGATATTAGTGTATGTGAATGTTCGTGCATGTTTAGATGGAAATTTCCCACTTGTGAGATCGCGACGTTATAGACGAAACTCTGCTGAAATTTTGAGTTTTGCGCGCACACCACGTGTTCGCTTAAATTCCCCGTAGGAGTTCCTTTGCCAATTTGCAACCTAATCCCATTTTGGGGAGTGGCTACATCAATTTGGTATCAGAGGAGGCGCAAAGCTTTCTTAATCTTTGTCGGTCCTCCCGCGTCACTTCCCTACCTTTATGCACACACATCCCAATTTCTTCACCTTCGGGAAACAGGTTTGCAAATTTCTCAACTTGGCAACGATCCGCTCATTCCGAGCTTCCCTTTTTTTTGCACTTAGGCACGCTCGTAGGTCTTCTATTTTATTTTTAGTTATATAAAAAAAATTTTGTTTCCTAAAATATATCAAATATATATATATATATATATATATATATATATATATATATATATATATATATATATATATATATATATATATATATATATATGTTTTTCGTGATCACTTATTTTGAGTTGTCCGTTAGTCTTTATGGCGCACATTGGGAGTTCCGCTCACTCACCTTCATTCGTTAAGCGTAACGTTATGTTGGCACCATATTTGACACCACCACCATGTTGGGTTTATCTATGAGGATGGCACAATGCTTGTGCACGCAGCGGAAAAGTAAAACAACAAGAAAACCCAAAAGAAATGAGATCGGGCCATGATAGTTGAATCAAGAAGTTAACATAAAACTAGACAAAAATTACCTCGGTGGCGTTGAGTCACAACTCAACGGAGATGCTCCAAACTTTGTATTCTTGCTGGTGGCGAGTTGTACGTGGAATAATGTCCACGTTTCTGCAGAAGTCCACACGAGCGGGAGAACACCGATCTTTCCGTCGCACGGAAAATCGGGAAGGATGAAGACCGCACCTTGCTTCTCCACGGACTGCTAGGTCCGCGCCAGGAAGAGCAACACCAGCGACGATCGCCGGAGAGGAGGAAGTCGACAGAGCGAACACGGCGGCGGCGGAACACTTCCGTCGGCGGCGGGATTCGGGATCGGCGGAACGAGCGGAATGGCGGAACGCTTCCGTCGATTTCGATTCGATCAGCCAAGGAGAGATCTATTTTCCGAAAAACCCTAAGTATTCTATTTATACCTAAAGTATAAAATAGACTTAGGAGTGTCGCTATCCGCAGACCACCCAAAAATAAGGGTTCCAGAATCGGCGAGAATCACCAGCCGATCGGTGAGAATCGATCGTTGAGAATCACTAAGGATCGGCGAGTATCGGCTAGGATCGGCGAGAACCAGTTAGCGAGAATCGGTCGGCGAGAATCACCAGCAGATTCGACGAGAATCAATCGGCGAGAATGCCCGATGATTCACGTCGAATCGTAGGTTGACGATTCTCGTCGATCGTCGAGAATCACCGACGATACACGTCGAACAGGGTCGACGATTCTCGTCGATCGGCGAGAATCAGAGTACACTACTCGACTATTCTCGTCGATCGGCGAGAATCCGAGCACCAATCCACCAAGGCAACACTTTGCCTAACCCGATGATCCTTTAAGGCAACACTTTGCCCAAAACCCTATTCAGGTCGGTGATTGGTAACCTTTACCAACACAGTCAATCATCCAACTTCTCCACATCTCTTATGTGCGACCCTGCAGGCTCATATCGCGTTGGCAGTGAGATTACATGTTTGACCACTTCTAGATCATCATGGTAACTCCAACAGACTCCCACTTGATCTTGAAAGTATCAAACCAAAAACCTCACAAACAATGAGCGGCATCTAGCAATGCATCATTGCTCCCCAAGCAATAAGAGTTTATAACTCATAAGCCTTTATGACCAATGTATCAGCGTTGTCTTTGTCCCTTTGTCCCTTACATCCGGAAAGAACTAGAGGCATGGACCGTGTCACCCTCGTAATAGCTCAATCCAAGTTTCTTGATCCAGGACGGACTTCCAGAGAATGGTGAGTCCAATATCACATATTGACTCAACCAAGCATGACCATGCATTTCTCAGTCCAGTTCCATCAAGGGGCCCATGGATGCAACTCCTGTCATAAAGGAGGACAAATCCCATATCTGCTCACACACAAACACCCAAATGATTCGTAACATACCCAACAACCACCCTTATCATCAACCTTTCTCAAGGAAGACTTTAGATGGCATCAAAGCACGCTCTTCCTCACTTGATGAATGTTGTGACTTCAGGTCAAAAGACCACAACACCATTGTCAATTGAGACCTACTCGTGACACAATTGGATGACAATCCACAGAGTAGCCTCAGGTTGGGTCTGTCCAGTACAACTTGTTCACTAACAAGTACCCACGTGATGATTTGATATCACAATATCATGACCTGTGATAACCGGTCATCAGTCAACACACGTGCTAGTCTTTATGTACCACCATCACCCTTAGCTTCTATGATGATACTCGACCAGGGACCTTTTAAGAATGAAGCTTCAAATAAATCATAGACTCTCACATTCAAGTCACGTACTTGATGTCCCATGGAAGCGAACATTCTAAGGGTATCTATTATGTTAACATTTAACTATCACATAGAAAAATTCATAATAAAAGAATTTGCCATTAATTGTAAGAGAAAAACAAGGTACAATGTTCATCATATGAACAAATATCCAACAAAATACATATTTACATGCAATCCACAAGATTCTCGCTAGAGTTGATCATTTAGGTATCGTATACCCATCGATCTAGTATGACCATCATGCTTTCTCTGCGCGAGAGGCTTTGTTAGGAGATCCGCAATATTTTCCTCAGTCGGCACTCTGCAGATGTTCACATCTCCTCATTCGACAATCTCACGAATAAGATGAAACCGCCGAAGTATGTGCTTGGAGCGCTGATGGGATCTAGGTTACTTAGATTGTGCAATTGCACCATTGTTATCACAGTAGAGAACTACGGGACCAACAATGCTAGGAACTACATCAAGCTCGCCGATGAATTACCTAATCCATACAGCCTCCTTCGCCGCATTAGCTGCAGCGATATACTCGGCCTCAGTTGTAGAATCAGCAACTGTCTCTTGCTTGGAACTCTTCCAGCTCACAGCTCCTCCATTCAGGCAAAACACAAAACCTGACTGAGACTTGAAGTCGTCTCTATCAGTTTGAAAGCTAGCATCAGTGTAACCACTTACAACGAGCTCTTCTTCTCCACCATACACCAAGAACACATCCTTAGTTCTTCTCAAGTACTTCAGGACATTCTTGACTGCAATCCAGTGACACTCACCGGGGTCTGACTGATACCTGCTAGTCATGCTCAAAGCAAAGGAGACATCGGGTCGAGTACATAACATCGCGTACATGATTGATCCAATTGCCGAAGCATATGGAATCAACTTCATGCGGTCCTTATCTTCATAAGACTTTGGACACTGGTCCTTAGAGAGATTCACACCATGAGACATGGGCAAAAATCCTTTCTTGGACTCAAGCATGTTGAACCGCTTCAACACCTTTTCGATGTACGTACTCTAGGTCAAACCCAGCAACTTCTTCGATCTATCTCTATAGATCTTAATACCGAGTATATAAGTCGCTTCACCCAAATCCTTCATTGAAAAGCAGTTCCCTAGGTTGTTCTTAACAACTTTCAGGGTAGGAATGTCATTCCCAATCAACAGTATGTCATCTACATACAATATCAGGAAGACAACAATGCTCCCACTGATTCGCTTGTAAACACAAGACTCATCTTCATTCTTGATGAAACCAAACTCTTTGATTTTCTCATCAAAACGAAGATTCCAACTTTGAGAGGCCTGTTTCAGTCCATAAATGGACTTATTCAGCTTGCATATTTTAGCGGCTTCATCTGGGGATACAAAACCCTCGGGTTGTGTCATATACACTTCCTCAAGGAGGTTTCCATTAAGGAAAGCCGTTTTGACATCCATCTGCCAGATCTCGTAGTCATAATACGCAGCAATAGCAAGCAATATCCTTATGGACTTTACCATAGCAACAGGGGAAAAGGTCTCATCATAGTCAATACCATGAATTTGCTTGAAACCCTTAGCCACTAGTCGCCCTTTGAATGTCTGTACATTCCCATCCATGTCGGTCTTCTTCTTGAAGACCCACTTGCACCCTATGGGTCGTACCCATTCAGGTGGTTCCACTAAGTTCCAAACTTGGTTTGCATACATGGAGTCCATTTCAGATTTCATAGCCTCAAGACATTTGTCGGAGTCCGGTCCATTCATAACCTCTTGGTAGGTTGCTGGTTCATCATCATGATCCATAAGCAACACATTACCTATTTGAGACACGAGAAATCCATATCTCTCAGGCTCAAACCTCGGTCTACCAGATCTACGTAGGACTTGTGTTCCCTGAGCAGGTTCTCTAGCTGCAATATCTTGTAGTCCTGACTCAGAATCCAATTCCGGTTCATTCACTACATGTGGTTCTTGAACTTCTTCAAGTTCTACCTTTTCAGTCTTTCTTGATAAGAACTCTTTCTCCAAGAAGACCCCAGTCCTTGCGACAAACACTTTGCCCTCAGACGGTAGGTAAAAGTAATACCCTTTCGTTTCCTTAGGATATCCCACCAGATAACATTTATCCGATTTGGGTTCCAGCTTGTCAGGCATTTGACGTCTCACGTATGCCTCACAGCCCCAAATTTTAATGAACGACATACTAGGACGCTTCCCAGTCCATATCTCATATGGTGTCTTCAGAACCGTTTTCGTTGGAGTGCGATTCAATGTCATTGCAGCATTCTCTAAAGCAAAACCCCAAAAGGAAACAGTCAAGTCTGCATGACTCATCATCGAACGTACCATGTCTAACAGTGTACGATTTCTCCTCTCAGACACACCATTATGTTGTGGTATTCTAGGTGGAGTGAGCTGTGATACAATACCACACTCTTTCAGATGATCACGGAACTCATGACTCAGGTATTCGCCACCTCGATCAGATCGGAGTGCTTTAACCCTTTTACCCAACTGGTTTTCTACTTCATTCTTGAACTCTTTGAACTTTTCAAAGGTCTCGGATTTGCACTTCATGAGATACACATATCCGTATCTACTGAAATCATCAGTAAATGTAACAAAGTAGAAATACCCACCTCTAGCCATGGAACTCATGGGTCCGCATACATCACTATGTACAACACCGAAGAGATC
Organism: Platanthera guangdongensis; assembly: GCA_039583875.1. Taxonomy (NCBI): domain Eukaryota; kingdom Viridiplantae; phylum Streptophyta; class Magnoliopsida; order Asparagales; family Orchidaceae; genus Platanthera; species Platanthera guangdongensis. The sequence continues at coordinate 159,136,593 of CM077147.1, read as the reverse complement.
CTCAGCCCTCTCAGTATAACCAGTGAAAGGAGCTTTATTCATCTTGCCTAACAAACAAGATTCACATCGCTCAAATGATTCATAATCAAATGAGTCCAAAAGTCCATCTCTATGGAGCTTGGATATGCGCTTCTCATTAATATGACCCAAACGACAATGCCAGAGAAAAGTAGGGTTCAAGTCATTTGTTCTTAGTCTTTTATTATTTTCAACATTACAGATCAGATGGTCCAAGTTCAAAACATAAAGACCATTAAACAATTGGGCTACAGCATAACGGACATTATTCTTAAATATAGAACAACAGTTGTTCTTAATTATAAAAGAAAATCCAATCATGTCCAAACATGAAATAGATATAATGTTTCTAGTTATGGCCGGAATAAAATAACAATTATCAAGTTCTATTACAAGCCCACTGGGCAAAGAAAGACGGTAAACTCCTACGGCTACAGCAGCAACTCTTGCTCCATTGCCGACGCGGAGGTCCACCTCCCCTTTACTCAGCAATCTTCTCCTTCCCAGTTCCCGCACATTCGTACAAATATGAGAACCACATCCGGTATCCAATACCCAAGATAAAGGAGCAGAAAGGTTTATCTCTATAACGTGAATATTCGAAGCGGAAGTCATACCTCCCTTCATTTTCTGCAGACCCTCAATGTACGAAGGACAGTTCCTTCGCCAATGACCAGCCTTGCCACAGTGGTGGCATTTCCCTTCCTTCACCGTGCTTTTCCTTTTCATCAGTGCAGAAGACTTGAGCTCAAGATATGACTTAGGTCCCACCTTCGTCTTCTTAGAGCCCTTGGCCTTGCCCTTGCCCTTATGCACCATCAGTATGGGACTGGCAGGCTTGGCCTTCTTCATATTGATTTCAGCAGTTCTCAACATGCCTAGGAGTTCGGGCAGTGTCTTGTCTATTTCATTCATGTTGTAGTTCAAGACGAACTGCTCATAACTGTCCGGCAACGATTGCAGGATCAGATCCGTGGCCAACTCTTGACCAAGAGGAAAACCCAGCCTTTCAAGGTTCTCTATATACCCAATCATCTTGAGTACGTGAGTCCCTACTGAGTCTCGAACTCCCATCTTGCACTGAAACAACGCTTTTGTGATGTCGAACCTCTCTTGACGAGCCTGCCCTTAAAACATTTTCTTGAGATGCTCGTCAATCTCCTTGCACCCCATGCTCTCATGTTGCTTCTGAAGCTCAGAGTTCATAGTGACAAGCATAAGGCATTCGACATCTAAAGCATCATCAGTATACTTCTTATAAGTATCCTTCTCAGCACGGGAAGAGTTCCCGGTCGACACCTCGGGGGCTTCTTCTTCCAAGACATAGAGCTTTCGCTCTTGCCTGAGAACAATTCTCAGGTTCCTATACCAGTCCATGTAATTTGTCCCACTGAGCTTATCCTTCTCAAGGATGGCTCTCAGAGACAATGTGGAGTGTGAAACACTTGCCATGGAATTCTACAAGAATTTATGCAGAATAAAATCAGTACCAAAATTTCAAATACAATTTATTTTAATTTGGACTTCAATTAAAACACTCCCACTATTTTATTCGAAATGATAGCCCTCACTAACAATTCGGAGAGTTCATGCGAGCTACTCTCTTAGTGGACAAGATCCGTATTTCACCAACACAATGAGTCAGCTTTGGCTTTCCTCTCACGATGCGGTTATTTAGGTAGGCAACTCTTGCCAATTGCATCCTCATGCAATTCTTGTATGGTTGGTGAATAACTCCTTACTCGCATCCATCATATGGTGCATGCCAACCCTATGCCTCTAGGCACTCAACCTTTGAGGTCACCTAGTTAAGCTGGACCCGATGTCGACAGTGAGATATCACAATTATCCGCTCGCACCCTTACCAAGATAGATTAATGCACCTTGCTTTGACAAGCCCACACTTCATCGATCGAGGCAGGAAAAGTGTCATCCATCGGAAGGCATCCGAACACTTAATATTTGATGAAGGGATTTTAATTATAGGTTAACAATTAACCATGATCAACATTTGATCAATGTGCACATCCAAAGAAAAACAATTCTTCTAAAACCACATGCATCCCTTATGTGCACAACCTGACACCATCAACATTTGATAGAAGGAAGGGCTAAATCTGAACATCCGGAAACTTCCAAATCCTCAGATTTACATGCATTGGACAAAGGCAAAGACAACTCAACTTAAAGCAGTAGACAAGCTCATCTCTCTATGTTGGATTCAAAATCCAAAACAAAATCGAGGGATGGTTACTGCTAAGGAGACGACAATTTCTAACAATTAGAAATTTCCACGAAATCCCAGACGTTCTTGGCGGGGTACCAAGACTAAATCTAGACATTTAGAACACTTCTAAATCCCTAGGTTTACACGCACTGGAATAACAAAACTTCCAATACAACAATCATGGCCGCAACCTGGCTCTGATACCACTGCTGGGTTTATCTATGAGGATGGCACAACGCTTGTGCACGCAGCGGAAAAGTAAAACAACAAGAAAACCCAAAAAAATGGGATCGGGCCATGATAGTTGAATCAATAAGTTAACATAAAACTAGGAAAAAATTACCTCGGTGGCGTTGAGTCACAACTCAACGGAGATGCTCCAAACTTTGTATTCTTGCTGGTGGCGAGTTGTACGTGGAATAATGTCCACGTTTCTGCAGAAGTCCACACGAGCGGGAGAACACCGATCTTTCCGTCGCACGGAAAATCGGGAAGGATGAAGACCGCACCTTGCTTCTCCACGGACTGCTAGGTCCGCGCCAGGAAGAGCAACACCAGCGACGATCGCCGGAGAGGAGGAAGTCGACGGAGCGAACACGGCGGCGGCGGAACACTTCCGTCGGCGGCGGGATTTGGGATCGGCGGAACGAGCGGAATGGCGGAACGCTTCCGTCGATTTCGATTCGATCAGCCAAGGAGAGATCTATTTTCCGAAAAACCCTAAGTATTCTATTTATACCTAAAGTATAAAATAGACTTAGGAGTGTCGCTATCCGCAGACCACCCAAAAATAAGGGTTCCAGAATCGGCGAGAATCACCAGCCGATCGGTGAGAATCGATCGTCGAGAATCACCAAGGATCGGCGAGTATCGGCTAGGATCGGCGAGAACCAGTCGGCGAGAATCGGTCGGCGAGAATCACCAGCAGATTCGACGAGAATCAATCGGCGAGAATGCCCGATGATTCACGTCAAATCGTAGGTTGACGATTCTCGTCGATCGTCGAGAATCACCGACGATACACGTCGAACAGGGTCGACGATTCTCGTCGATCGGCGAGAATCAGAGTACACTACTCGACGATTCTCGTCGATCAGCGAGAATCCGAGCACTAATCCACCAAGGAAACACTTTGCCTAACCCGATGATCCTTTAAGGCAACATTTTGCCCAAAACCCTATTCAGGTCGGTGATTGGTAACCTTTACCAACACAGTCAATCATCCAACTTCTCCACATCTCTTATGTGCGACCCTGCAGGCTCATATCGCATTGACAGTGAGATTACATGTTTGACCACTTCTAGATCATCATGGTAACTCCAACACACCACGCACCTATAAGCCTGTTAGAGTTCTTGCTCCGACCTATGATGGGATAGGTGGACCGCGAGTAATTTTAGGTTGGGTGAAGGATATTGAACGTTATTTTGAGTGATATCATATTATGGACCCCCACAGGATTCCCGTTGCGAGACTACAATTATTTGGTCAAGCCCAGACCTTCTGGCTCAATGAGGAGAGACGTTTTGGGACGTCCCTCGACGACTCACTTGTAGGTTGGCAGATTATGAAGAATCTATTAACGGATGAGTATTACCCTCCCTACTGTTGTTCTCAGATTTCTAATTATCTGCGTGATTCGCCGCCTAAGATTTTGCCTACATCGAACCAGTATGTCCCCTCGTACTCCCTTACTCGGATGTCTCACGATCTTATTTCTCCCCTCCAGGGCACTAGACCCGTTTTTGATCACAGGAGTGAGTCCAAGCCTCCCGCTAGATCCTTGCTCCGCCAAGACCTGACTATTTCGAGCCCATGTCCGCCACCCTTTCGGGAGAAGGAGAAGGTTAGGTCTTCTGTCCCGCCGCCTGTCATTGTCACTACTAGGCATGTTATAAATCCGCGGGTTAAGCATCGACAGACCGTTAAGATTTGTAAGGAGAACGCTACATGTTACGCTTGTGGCGTGATTGGCCACTATGCCGTGGAGTGCCCCACAAATCCTAGGGCTTTAGCACTTTTAGCCTCGACGTCTGAGCACGCCACTGAGGGCGATGACGATTTCACTGACGACTTTAGTGACGATCAGTATCTTGGATATCCTAGTGACCTGGATGAGGATGTCTCCTCTGAGGTATCACCCCCTGAAATTATCCCACTTCCCCTCGACCATATTTCAGGTCCGTCTCCTATGATAGTTGAGGAACCATCTGATGGCCCTGAGTTAGCAGATGTACCTACTGTGTTGGAAGATTTATTTTGCGAGGGAAGGTTATTTTTGGATGAATTTAACGTTGAGGACCCGAAAGATATTTCCTTGTTGTTATCACCATTGCCCGAAGCACAATATGGATTAGAAATTTTGTCGGGCTCGATTTTGCCTACTTCTGAGACCGTCACTGATGCTGATTTGGATGAAACATCTAGTGGGTTGGAAGACATTTCGGCTGAGTTGGTAGAGTCATCCTGTGACGAATGTTTATCTGAGAGTGAGTTAGGTGATGACGAACCAGTTGAGTTTTTTGTGAGAAAGAATCCACTGTTTGATCTTCTCATTGATTTTGATGGCTTGCAATCAGTGGACTTTTCTTTGACGTTAAATCCGTGTTTTGACTGTGAGTATGACTTAGCTCCTCCTCCGGAATTGATCGTGTCGACTATCCCTCCAGCTCACTTGACTCGATTAGATGATTTGTTAGGGCACGAGCTTGTCATTTCTAGTCCGAGATATTTGGAGACCCTTACTTATCTAGCTTCCCCATTAGACTTATCTAGCCGGATGTGTGTGAGCGAGTTGTTAGTTATATCGTTCGGTCTTTCCACTCCAGTTCGTGGATCTGACTATGCTTCTCCTAGGATGGACCTTTCATATGACCGCTTGGCATTGGGTAAGGCTTCGTGTTGGACTGCTAGTGATTCCTTGGCTATGGGGTTTTTTGATGTGGTGTCCCCTAGACACACTTATTTGCCAAGCCCGGCCGCACGCATTTATCCTCCGCCTTTTGATGATCCGTGCATGCACACGTTAGTGAACCTAGTTAGGTATGTTGAGTTGAGTTGTACGTACGTCCTTTCCGATCTGGGAGCGCCCAACCCTATAGTTGAAGATGAGCATTTTTCGCTGGCATTTATTTATGACATTTTAAAATCAAAATTTAAAACTATGACGTTGGACTTGACTTGTGAGCTATGTATTAGTGAGTGTCCGTATGCGGACATATCTTCGTCTGCGACTGCGTATGATTTCACGGTGACCGTGCCTTTTGATTTGGTGTCCTCACGACATTATTACCCATCAAATCAAATTGCACATATTTTTCATCCATCCTGGTACGATCTGCACGTGCACATGTCGTCTCCTTATGCCAGTGTCTGTGGGTTGCATCACTTTCACCTATGTTCACCTCCAAGAGCTTCTGACTGCAAAATTGTTGATTCCAATTTAGTCTGGTTAGCCCACGGGTGGATACCTTCGGGTTCCGTAACAAAATTATTACGTTGAAGCGCCGATCCTTTCATGATCTTCAACAATTTTGGATTTAACGCAATTTTTTTGGATTTTTATGATGCAATCGGTGTTTCGCCACGTTTCCATTTTTCGGATTTAATTTTGCATATCTGGTTTCCACCTGAGTGGTTTTCTCCGACGTTTTTCTCTTCCACTTCAGATTCTCTTGGGTTGAGAGGTAAGATTCTTTTCGTGTCACTCTTCCATTTGGGTTTCCTGGTTCTCGCATTGGATGGTAAGATCTACACTGCTTTTCTTTATGCTGACACATCTACGAGGTTTCCTGCTGTTCTTGCTCATGACAGGTTCTGTTCTATTGCGGATGCCTGCACTGCTTGTCCTGCCCCGTGGATGTTCGCTCTTGCTATGCTACCTGTGGATGTTGCTGTCTCCTGCTATTCTCTCCCTGGCCACTCATCGGGGATGAGTGATTTTGAGCGGGGGAGGATTGATGGCGAGGATGCTCCGCCATTTGCTCGTGCCGACATGGATCTCTCGTTTGATCGCCGCCGCTACATGTTCGTAGACATAGATGGTCGTTGCCGCAACTGTCGTCGCCACCGCCGCCGACGTCGTCATGTCACATCATTATGAATATAATGTTATTTCAATGATGGAATAATATTCTATTCATAATACCTTTATGAATTTATAAGTCATAGGATTTATAAATTTATAAATTTTAAAATTGGTCTTTGTGTTGTTTTATTTCTCAACAAACATGAGTGATTAGGATTAGCTTTGACTTAAGATGAAGGGTGGATGGAGAGGGTGTAATATTATATATATATGTGTGAGGTATTGTAGAGGGGATGATGTGGAAAGAAAAAAAATCCTAAACGGATTTCTCACGGTTTGCAGCCGCCCCCTATTCGGCCAGGCTGAATCCCGACCTCCAGGAAGCCGCTCCTAGCTGCTGCCGCCGCCCCCTCTTGGTGGCCATTCTTGCTGCTCCGGCGACCTCCTACCTCCTCCGGTGTGACTCCGAAGAAGGCGGCTTGGTTCTCTCCATCCGGTGCGACTCCGGTGGACCCGTGGAAGTGCGACTCTTCCATAGTTATCCTCCTCTTCGTCCTCTCTAATTTCAGATTTGGGTAACGAATTTCCTCTCCTAAAACTTGTGTAGTGATTCGTCTTGGGTTGTGAGTTTGGTGGAATTCTAGCTATCATATTTTATCCTAAATCTTGACTCCTTTTTGCATTCAAAAAAAATCTGAAATCGTATTGTTCTTTATCCGATTTTTGCGAAGGTTTTGCAAGGGTAGGTCCCCTTGGACGTTTGCAAACCGAGGTTGGTTTAGCCTTTGGTTTCGAACGGATCAAGAGGATTTGATATATCCTCGTATTAGTTTGTTTTGAGGGCTGCACTTGGACTCCTTTCTGAATCGATACTTTGGTCCGGATCGTCTTCGTTGGCGTTTGATGATGCATGCGACTTATTTTAAAGTGACCCGTTAATTTGTCCGGATTGCTTGAGTTTTAGACCGGTTGTGTTGGGTACGTTAGTAAGATCCAAGCGCAAGAGTGCAGATCGCTAGTGATCGTACGTCTTCAGTGTTAATGTGTTGTTGACGGTTTGCAGCCGCCCCCTATTCGGCCAGGCCAAATCCCAACCTCCAGGAAGCCGCTCCTAGCTGCTGCCGCTGCCCCCTCTTGGTGGTCATTCTTGCTGCTCCGGCGACCTCCTACCTCCTTCGGTGTGACTCCAAAGAAGACGGCTCGGTTCTCTCCATCCGGTGCGACTCCGGTGGACCCGTGGAAGTGTGACTCTTCCATAGTTATCCTCCTCTTCCTCCTCTCTAATTTCAGATTTGGGTAACGAATTTCCTCTCCTAAAACTTGTGCAGTGATTCGTCTTGGGTTGTGAGTTTGGTGGAATTCTAGCTATCATATTTTATCCTAAATCTTGACTCCTTTTTGCATTCAAAAAAAATCTGAAATCGTATTGTTCTTTATCCGATTTTTGCGAAGGTTTTGCAAGGGTAGGTCCCCTTCGACGTTTGCAAACCGAGGTTGGTTTAGCCTTTGGTTTCGAACGGATCAAGAGGATTTGGTATATCCTCGTATTAGTTTGTTTTGAGGGCTGCACTTGGACTCCTTTCCGAATCGAAAATCTTTAGTCTGGAGCGCTCTTCATGTGGATGGAAGTGCTGTGATGCGATATTAGATGTGTGGCTAGGTAATGATATTAGTGTATGTGAATGTTTGTGCAGGTTTAGATGGGAATTTCCCACTTGTGACATTGCGACGTTATAGACGAAACTCTGCCGAAATTTTGAGTTTTGCGCACACACCACGTGTTCGCTTAAATTCCCCATAGGAGTTCCTTTGCCAATTTGCAACCTAATCCCATTTTGGGGAGTGGCCTGCATTATATAGAGGATTCAGAGACTCGGCAGTTGCGGAATAAAGAGGTTAAACTCGTGAAAGTCCGATGGGACAACTGCGGTCGTGAGGAGCACTCTTGGAAGCGAGAACAAGCCATGTTAGAAGAGTATCCAGAGCTCTTCAAATCAGGTACCATTTAAGTTTTGTTCCCTTTTTCTTTGTAATTTCGGGACGAAATTCTTTTAAGGGCGAGAGAGTTGTAACGCCCCAAAATTTTGAAGAGGAAAATTGGTTTCTGCAGGGGCACACGGCCTGGGACACGGGCGTGTCCCAGGACGTGTCAGGCTCCAGTCGACGTTTTGGTCGTGAGGTCGACGATTTTTGGAGTCGACGATCGTCGAGCAGAGAACACGGCCTGAGACACGGGCGTGTCTCAGGGCGTGTCGAGCCCGTGTCGACGATCGGCCCGGGGAGTCGACGAATTTTGCTCGACGATGTGTCGAGACAAGGCACACGGCCTAGGACACGGGCATGTCAAAGGCCGTGTCAGGCAGTCGACGAACTTCGCTCGACGAAGTGTCGAGACAGTGAACACGGCCTGGAGCCCAGGCGTGTTGAGTTGGACATAGGTAAGGACACGGGCGTGTCCAATACCCGTGTGAGTCTCGGGTTATTTTTGGGGTTGTGTCGATGGAGGCACATGACCGTGTCAGTTGGAGCACGGGCGTGTCGGGTAGAACACGGGCGTGTAGGATACCCGTGTGTCGTTCCAGGAGCGTCGATTCGTGACGGTGAATGGGGGACACGACCCTGGACACGGGCGTGTCGTAGGCCGTGTGCGGCCCAGTTTTAGCATTTCGGGCTCGAATCAAGGCCGTTCGTTTCTTTAATTTGGGATCCAACGGCTGGGGGTTGTTCCTGATGAGATATGCACGGGACTGGACCCTTAGAAACCCTCATTTCTTTTGAGTGGTTCTCTTTCTAAGTTCTAGAGAGAAGGGAGAGCAAGGAAGAAGGTGAAGTAGAGATCCAGATGTTGGAGAGGCTTCGGTGCTCCAAATCACGAGCCGAGTCCAGATCCGTGGAGGCTAGACCATTGCGAAGGTTTTCATCCGGCTATTTTGCCATGGCTAGGAAGAGGAGTCGGAAGGTAACGACACTTCTCCTCTCGATTTTAGGATGCATGTTTTAGCATCTTTTCTTTTCTAGTTTTTGGGCACCAAACACTCAAATGAGAGGGGTTTGGGTCGCCAAGGTTCAAGAGGAACCTCCGGTTCAATTGAGTCCGTCCCCGGCATGTTTTGCATTATAGATCCGCTCCGTTAGTGGATTAGGCATGGTGTGTGAAGCCGTAGTCGCGACTGTTAGTCTGACTCGGTGATGTTGCATACGAGCTTTAAGGATTCGTAGAGATCCGTTGCGGCATGATGCCGTTTGTGATGTGGTGATGTTTTCCCCTTTTTCTCGAGTGAGTACGTGTAGTCGGAACCGGACAAGGTTAGCTCCTCAATAGCGGTAGATGGTTTCCTTGGTGGACAATGCTAGACTGTCCCGTCTCCAAGCGCACCGACCTCTGGAGCTGCATCTCCTGGTTCGGCTCCACGATCCCCTAAAATGATTTGGTCAACGACCGTTATTCTAAAAGACTAAGTCCTATCATTCCCCACACCTCCCCCATGGCTCCTAGGCACCGAGCGGGGAGAAGGAAAGGGAAGGTATTTAAGGTGGAGAGTAACAAAAGTAAGCAGGTGACAACATAAATAATCTATCATGAGTATAAAATCACAGCAAGTATAAGTAAGCAAATAGTAGGTGAGCAATATGAGAATACACATGAATAAGGTAAGTATAAGAAGGTAAACTAAGTAACCATGACCTATAGGAATGCCCATACAACCTATAGACCAGTGGGTCGTTTTGCAAGGCCTATTGTATAAAGAGTCCCATACCAATTTATACAGTAGGTGTCAAGGGTTATATACAATGAATATGCTATGTCATGCAAGTGTGCTATGATAAGAACATGCAAGTGCAACACACACACCAGATTGTGTGCACACAGACCTTTAGTTCCCCCTTTCTGGAGCCTAACCTCCCAGGATACCTCCTTAGTGGCAAACAGAAGCGATGGGTTGGGGCTCGCCCACCTCTAAACTGGTATCAGCACCACCAGTCAAACCTATCGTACGACTCAATGCTGGTGCACTAAGCGGAGCTCCTGCATACTCTTGTCAGCTGGTGCACCAGACTTTATTTGGCTAAGTGCTAAACCACACTTGCCAAGTCAACGTATTGGTGTCGGTACGATGACCCTCCAATACCAAAGACCCACCACCTTATATTTTATGCACATGCAATATTAATGTATTTTCCCACCGAGCCAAAGCTCCCCATACCATCCCGTCTGTCACAAAATCATCCGAGCCATCCACTGGCCGGGCTAACCTGCCTATCACCAAAACCACCGAGCCTACTGCTCGTGAGACCCAACCAAACTACCACAACACCGGGGAGTGTGAGTGTAAGTGTAATCCTAGAGTATTTCTAATTACTCTTGTAATCCATTTAGTCTTATGACATATGTCAACCTGGGACTGCCCAATGCATTCCCTGTGAAGGGCTCTCGTGGGCACTAGGAACTACGATGGGCTGAAGGCCAAAGCTCCCTTTCGTAAGGTACTTATTATTATTGGTATCTACCCATAACAAACCCCATTTAAAGTTATAATTAATCTAACCCTAGTGTATTTTGGCTCTCTTTCCCTACACAGGAAGGACGATGCTTCGTCGATCCCGAGCACCATTTAACACCAGTCAACCTAATACTTCCACATCATGACTCCTAATGATGAACTTATTTTCACTTCACCAAAAATCAGTAAATTATTTGTTGGGTACATTGGAAAATATGTACCAGATTTGAAGAAGCCTCACCTAACTCAATGATATGCATCAAGTTGTATTTGATGTTATGTTGAATTATCATGTGCAGGTTAAGTAAATGGAAAGGAAAATTCTCTAAGTATAAGTGTCGACACTTGTGAATGGCTGTGTCGACACCAAGGGCCAGATTGTGTCGACACCCAGAATTTGTGTCGACGCACAGAAAATTTGTCGACAACGCTGTGTCGACACCAAGGGCCAGATTGTGTCGACACCCAAAATTTGTGTTGACACAAAGAAAATCTGTCAACAACGCTGTGTCGATATTAAGGGCCAGATTGTGTCGACATTATCAGGAGATGTGTCGACACACAGAGAAGCTGTCGACACATTCCAGAATTTTGTCGACAACGACTGTGTCGACACACAGAACTTGTGTCGACACACATCAGAATTCTGTCGACACCAACTTTGTCACGACAAGGAGTGTTTGTGTCGATACACAGGACTTGTGTCGACACATTCCACAGAAGCCGTGTCGAGAAGTAAAAGTGAAGCTATGTCGACAACAACAAGACTTGTGTCGATACATGGACTATGTGTGTCGACACATATGAAGTATTCAGTCGACATTCTCTACTGCTGAGTCAAAGTCCAATGAAGACTGAAGTAATACAACTGAAGACTTGACAACTGTCATTACTGACATTATTGTCACATCTGTCAGAGGTGTCAGAAGTCTGTTTGAAACCAGAATAGCCGGTTACCATGGATGAAGCCTATATATAGATGTGCTCTCTCAACAACAACAGATAATAAATAGCTGATCAATTATTATCTCTGAAGGATTGAGAATCCAGAAGAAGGGAAAGAAGAAACAGTCAACAGATTGCAGAGAGAAAAAACAAGGAGAGAAGTTCTCATCCAGTGAAGGCAGATCCTGAACAGTCTGCCTGAAGAATTCAGATTAATTTCTTAAGGAGGACGATTGAAGATCAACTCCAACATCAAGAAGATCAACCCTACTTTGTTCAGATTCAAGAAGCTTTGAAGAAAGCTAAGACAGGTTGATCCTTAAGTAATCAGTTCTATCAAGAACGGATTAAGAAGCCTTCAACCAATTCTCTCCCCATCTTGTTGAAGATATCAACATCTTTTCATCAATAATTTTTGTAGGATCTATAATAGATCTGAGTGTAGGAGATTTACATCTCTGAGTTGTAAGCCTAAATTATAAAGGCTGAGGTAGGGCTGAGTGCCTGAGGTAGGGGAATTTGTTCCTTGAGTTGTAGGCCTGTGAAAGAGGCTGAGGTAGGGCTGTTGCCTGAGTTGTAGGAGTGGGGTGTCACTCTGAGTTGTAGGCCTGTGAAAGAGGCTGAGGTAGGGCATGTGCCTGAGTTGTAGGAGTGTGGATTCACTCTGAGTTGTAGGAACCAGTCTTGTTTCTGAGCTGTAAGATCTGCGGATCTGAGAAGAAGGAAGGAAGTTTGGCCGAATCTAGTACACTGATAGATAGGCGAAGGGGGAAAGTGGATGTACCCATCATTTGGGGAACCAATATAAATCTGGTGTGCAATCTGTGAATGCTGTGTATGTGAATGTTGTGTTGTATTTTCTGCTGAATACATTGCTAAACTAGATAGAATTATCTGCCTAAGTCAGAAAAAGAATTGAGCCTATTCACCCCCCCTCTAGGTGTTTGGAACATCTTGAAACCAATTCTTTCAAGTGGTATCAGAGGGAGGTTACTCAAAGAATAGACCTAACAGTCTGAGTAGATCTCAAAGGCAGAAATCTATTAGGCAAAATGAGTTCCATTGAGAATCATAAGGAGTTTGGTTCCATGAAGTTACCTATATGCAGGAAAGAGATTTTTGGCATATGGAAAGAAAGAGTTAGATTATTTATGGAAGCTTCAGATCCAAGAATCTACATGACAGTCAAGGAAGTGCCATTCATCCTAATGAAAGTCTCAGTTCTTGATGCAAATCTCAGGACACCAAAGGAATATTCTGAAATGACAAAGGATGAGATCATCTTGGCTACTATGGATAAGAGAGCACAGAATATAATAGTCAGTGCCATAGATAATTCAACATTCCAAAATTTAATCCACTGCAAGACCTCCAAAGAAATGTGGGACACCCTTATTGTCTACATGGAGGGTTCAGAAGAAGTGAGAGAAGAAAGAAAGTCTATGCTGAATCAGGAGTATGAAAGTTTTAGATAATCTAAAGCAGACAACATAACTGAATGTTACAAGAAATTCTTCAGAATAGTTAATGAACTGATGTTATATGGAAGAGTATTCAGCACATATGAGTTAAATGATAAGTTTCTAAGATCATTGACTAAAGACTGGGATACTAAGATATGTGTCATTAGGAAAGTAGTCAGACTAGCAGAAATTTCACCTCCAACATTATTTGGCAAACTGCTTTCATATGAAATGCAGTTGATGGTCAGAAAGGAGGAGGAGAAAAGTAATAAAATTGATTACAGAGATAAGTCAGTGGCTTTCAAGACTGAAGCCATAAGAAAGGATATGAGGATGTCTGCATCACCTCCTAGGTAAGCTGCAGAAGTTGTTTCAAAAAGTTCTGACAGTCACACATTAGATAGTACAAATTCTGATGAAGACTTAGCAGCTTTCTCAAAACAATTTCAAAGGTTTTTGAAGAAGAAACAGTAGAGATCCAATCCATCCTCTTCACAATCCAAGGATGATTACTATCAGAAAAAGAAATCCTCTAGGAAGGACAGGTATAACTCTAAACCTAGTAAATTATCTTCAACTAAGATTGTTTGCTATTGCTGCAACAGGCCTGGACATGTGGTAGCTGATTATCCAGACAAAAAGGAAAGAATCTAATGATAAGAAGAAAATAAAAAACAAGGGCAAGAAGGAGAAATAATTTGTAGCAAAGAAGCAAAAAAACTGGTCAGATTCTTCATCATCAGATTCTGAGGCTGAATCTGAAGCTGAAGCATATATAGGACTGTTGGCAACTGAAGAGGATGTAGAAGAGGCCGAGTTCTTGAAGTGGCTGGATTCAGTAAATGAAATTGAAGAACCTTGTTGTAAAGGGCTGATGGCCTTGACAGAAGAAGTTCAGTGCCAGGATCAGCCTGGACCTAGTAAGGTAAATAATTCTTCAATAGATTCTGATTACTATACTGGTTCAGAATCAGAAGCATCTGCATCAAGAGACGTAGATGAATCTGAATCTGAAGGAGATGTTCATCAACTTATTGATGAATATGGTGATCTACTGCAAGCACATAAGAAAAGCAGAATCCTTAACAAAGCATAGGCCAAGGAAATTGCTGCTCTTAAGCTGGCTGCATTAGATTCAGAAAAAATGCTAGATCTAAAGATGAATGAAGTAGCCAAACTGAAAAACATAATTGTTATTCAGATGGGTACTATTACATTCAAGAATGATCAAATCAAAAGTCTAGAAGTCAAACTTCAGAAGGAAAAGGATCTGGTGGCTAAGTTCTCTAAGCCAAAATCAGTCTTACCTTTAATTGATGACTTTATTCCCAAAAAGGGTAAGACAGGATTGGGCTTTGAGGGAAATGCAAGGGCTGCCAATTCCAAAAGAAAAGGCAAAGCCCCAGTACAGCCTCTAGCCTTCAAACCCCCCATTTCATTCAGAAAAGTGTGGCAGCCAACTAATAGATATGATCATGATATCATACATGGTTATTGTCACAACCCGCATTTCCTCAACGAGTACCTCGTATCAGAGCAAGAGGAACTACGGGTTATGATGCCACGTCGTGCAGGGGATAACTGCACACGCTCAGGCAACCCTTGACGCTTACTTTATGAGTTGAAATTCAACAGTTAAATGTAAGAAACTACAGTTGATCAAACATATCATCGATTCTTGGCAGTGGGTACTTGTTTTTAATCGTCACCTTATTCAATTCCCTGTAATCGATGCAAAGCCGCATCGACCCATCTTTCTTCTTCACAAATAACACCGGTGCACCCTAAGGTGATGAACTCGGCCTGATAAACCCTTTTGCCAACAAGTCATCCAACTGGGTACGCAACTCTGATAGCTCACGCGGGGCCATTCTGTACGGCGCTTTCGCAATAGGCCGCGTACCCGGTTCCAAATCAATAACGAACTCGACATCACGATCAGGGGGAAGACCAGGAAGATCAGTAGGAAAAACATCTGGGAATTCACGCACAACCGGAATCTCCTCCAAACGCGGCAAAACAACACTAGTCCCCACAACTGAGACTAGACAAGCAAAACAGTCGGAAACAAACAACGTCCGAACACATACCGCCGAAATCCCTGGAGTATCCTGGCATGAATCACCATAAACACTTCCCGGCTGACCATTGTCCTTGATAAAATCCAAGCGCTTCCCTTTGCACTGGATGACAGCGTCATAGCGGGATAACCAGTCCATACCCAGAATGACGTCAAAATCCTCCAAATCGATCACCTTGAAATCAGCCTTCGCTAAGAAATTGCCCAACAAAATGGGACAATCAAGAAGACCCCAGTCTGCCACCACCGAAGCACCGGAAGGGAACTTCACCAAAAAGGCATTCCCCACTCGATCTGGTGTCAAATGATACCGATCCAGAAAGATTCGAGCCACAAATGAATGGGTCGCACCAGAATCAAAGAGAACACGCGCCCAACGGTTCTTTACCTTAAAGTTTCCTATAAGGGTATATATGTCGCTAAGCACTACACATAAGAGGCATAAACAAAACGTGAACCAGAGGAATGAACCGAACCTGAGATAACCTGGGGTGACATCTGAGCTTCCTCTGAGGAGATCACATTTAACTTCCCTTTTCCTTTGTCCAAATGCGGAGGCGGAGGCAAAGCCTGGAGTGGCATTGGCTGCAGCACAGGCTGGTTTTGTGGGCACCTTGCCTTCAGATGTCCCTGTTTGCCACATTGGAAGCACACCTTGTCCTTGACCCAGCAGCGGCGCAGATCATGACCTCTTCCCCCACACGCTGTACACTCCAAGTCTCTGGTTGGCGCACTCTGAATGGCATGCACATGCTCCTTCTTTTGCATCCCCAACCGCTTGAAACATGTCTCAAACGGGTGACCTGACCGGCCACAGAAACTACACGTCTCCTTGTTCCTCTTCCTTACGTCTGAGTCTTGGGAGCTTTTCCCTCCCACCAGCTTCCTCTTATCTTTCCTCATCAGCTGTCCTCTTTGTTTTGCAGTTTCTATAGCTTCAACCTTCAAAGCAGCCTCAACCACAGTAGTGTAACTCATCGCTCCATAAGCACTTGCGAACTGCTGCACGTCGCTGCAGAGTCCACTAAGAAATCTCTTTACGCGGTCAGCTTCCGTCGTCACCAAGCTCGGAGCGAAACGACTTAACTTGCTAAACTCAATTTCATACTCACTAACTGTGAGTTTCCTCTGCTTCAAGTACAAGAAATCATTCATCAGGCGGTCACTTTCAACTGACGGCAGAAACTTGCGCCGTAACATTTCTTTGAACGCTTCCCACGAACAGCCCGCCCCTAGGCCTTCCTTTTCTCGCAACCACCAACCTTTCGCCAACCCTTTGAGTTGATAGGCGGCAAGCATCACTTTCTGGTCCTCGGTAATGCCAGAATAAACAAACATCTCTTCCAATGTGATTACCCAATCATCCAAGATCACAAAGTCCGCTTTTCCATCATAAGTCGGTGGTCAAAGTCGCTGAAACTGCGAGATGAAAGTCATTGCAGGAGGAACCACAACTGGGGGTATCACTGCCACGGAAGGAGTAGAAATGGTGGGACCTCGGATAGTCTCTTGCCCTCTTGGTGCCAGTCCAGACATCGCTGAGGACATAGCTTGGAGCTGGGACTGCACTTCCTGCACCTGCCTCGTCAAAGCCTCATTACTTTGGCGTAAACTATCCATCAGGGCATTATTCTGCGCGCTCGAAGACTCGCCCTCGGATTGGGGAGTTTGCCTTGTCACTGGACGCTTCGACATCATATAAACACGTTCACTCTTATCAAGCTCAAACCCAACAAAACACACAACGGCTATGTACAGACCATACATATAGTACTATGAATATCAACTGCTAACTTGCTCTGGGAGTTTGAGAATGATGGTATGCCTAACCTAAATATGTCTCACCGTCATCCCACTACCTTGTGCCTAACCCATGAATGCATGACTTGATTTGACCCAAAACCATGAGTGTACAGGTGTCATCATGTACATCTTTAGCTTGACACGTTGTGCTCATGCAATGTGATGTTATGCGTGCTGTGCTATGCATTCTAGAAAGGGCCTTAATGCATACCATGAGCGGTCGTACGCATCGCAATGCTATGCATCCCATACTACATAGCATTGCATGCAACGAATAACAGAAAACGTGCTAGTCACATCCATGTGGTGAGATTATGCATCCCATACTACATAACCCTCACATGTTGCCCCTATGGTGGATCCATATACAACCACATATTATGCATCCCATACTACATAATATGCCCCGTATACTTCTTGTCATGCCATGAGTGGAGTGTGCGTGCTTCGGCCAAGACATACTGATGGCACCTCGGTGTGTGTATGATACGATGTTTACAACCACAAAGAAAGTTTGCCCGACCACCTGTCAAGCAAACCTCCCTCTGATACCAACTGTCACAACCCGCATTTCCTCAACGAGTACCTCGTATCAGAGCAAGAGGAACTACGGGTTATGATGCTACGTCGTGCAGGGGATAACTGCACACGCTCAGGCAACCCTTGACGCTTACTTTATGAGTTGAAATTCAACAGTTAAATGTAAGAAAACCTTTGGATTGAACGGCCGTATCCCTCGGCCTTCGGGATCAAAAACTGTATTTGTACGCGGCGGAAATACTTTGTTTATTTATAACGTTCTCCTATATGCAGTCTAGAGTGATACTACTATAAGAAATCATCTTTGTTTACGTCATTTGGAAAATAAGTGTGTGGTGATCAAAACATGTTATGCATGGATACAATAATAGTTTTGTTTAGCTTAAAAATACCTAATGCAACCTATCATAAATTCTTCCCAAGAGCAAGAAGACATCATCCAAATGAGTCACATTAGCACTAGTATTCATATATCACAAGTAAAGTAAGCCACCAATGGGCGCCAACACGCTGACACGAACCCATTGGGGCACATGTATGTCTGTACAACAAAGAAAAGAACTACCTCGCTCAGTAAGCTCGGCTAGCTCTCAAGAAATGCCACCAACAAACCTAGCCGCTCAGCCGGCTACAACCTGCACCTGAGGCATTCAAGAAAGAATACCTCAGCAATTCTCAAAGATACAATAAAAGAAGAGCAACTTGATTATACAATATCATGAAGGGGCTTACCGACCCCGTAGCACTGTTTCATATAAGTAAAACGAGTGAATAAAACAAGTGGAAAACGCACCAAAACACATGCCAAACGCACCAAGTGCGTACAAGTTTCATCAAGTCCTGCTCAACCCGCAGGAGCAAAAGGCAAAACACATGCCCATTCCATCATCCTTCGTACAAGAAACAACGCTACGAGTGAAACATAAGCAGCGGTTACATGCGATTCAGCAACGGTCTTTTGGTGGCAGCCCTAAAGTGGAACGCACCAAAACAAGCCAGCCCAAATCGGGGCCAAAGTGGTGCTCTTCACCACAAATCCAAACCCGGTGGCCACAAAGGCTTAACCCACACCACCCCTTACCAAAGCCGCACATACACGCTTCTGCCATGGTTCACAATTCGCCTCACAAAACTCACCATAACCCATAACCCAAGCGCAACACCATAAGCAACTCTCACCATAACCCATAACCCAAGTACACACGTTCCCTTCCTTCATCCTCACACATGACTACCAATTGCCAACGTAGAGTTTGATGAGCTTCATCACATGATAGAGTTGATTCACTTAAGTACATGAATCACATGTTTGGAACAAGAATCACATGTTGTTGATTAATTAGAAAGGCTACATGAACATGAATCAATTTCGCTACATGAATCACATGCACAAGAGAACTACATGAAGACGAAGCATAGACTTGATAACTAAACAAAACTAAGCATGGAAGATCAAAGTCATTTAGCATAGGGAAATTTAAGAGCATAATAAGGCTAGTGAGAAAGAACCCAAAACAAGAAGAACAAGCTAGGAAACTTGAAAGAGAAAAACTAGTTATTTTGCACAATCAAAGACAAGAAAGAAGATTGGCAAGGGTGAAGAACACCGCTTGCCTGAACCGAGACGATGCCGCGACGGCTACTCCTCTCTTTCCTTGCCTTGCTTGAGCCTTTCTCCCTTGCTTTCTCTTTGAAATGAGGAAGAAGATGAAGAAGAAGATGAAATGAGGAGAAGAATTCTCTGTTTCGGCCTTATTTCCTCCAGAACAGAGTTGGACCGTTAGATGCAGAATCAAGGAAATGAACGACACAAAAAACAGGAAAAAGTCGATTTTCGGGCCGGTCACGCCCTGTGTCACGCCCGTGACACAGGGCGTGTACCTTAAGCGGTGTAGAAAGTCGGCAAATCCAAGTTTATCCACATGGTATACGGCCGGGTACATGCCCGTGACGGGTCGGTCACGCCCGTGACCTAGGGCGTGTAGCCCGTGTCTCGACACCTCGTCGACCCAAAGTGTCGACCCTCGACACAGCTGGACACGCCCTGTGACACGCCCGTGTCACAGGCCGTGTCCCCTCTCTCGACACCCGACACTCGACACTCAACACTCGACACTCGACACTCGACACTCAACACTCGACACTGCGGGACACGGCCCATGACACGCCCGTGTCAAGGGGCGTGTACCCTATTCGTCGAGCTCAACTCGACACCAGAATATCGTCGAGTCAAGGAGGTCACGCCCAGGTCACGCCCTGGGTCACGCCCCGACACGCCCGTGTCGGGGGGCGTGTCACGCACAAAAAAATGATTATTTTCCCTATTGTGAAAAATGTTTCTGTGTCGTCCTAGACCATTTTTTCCTTAAGAACTTTTTACCCTTTTTTGTTTCCTATACCAGCAACTCACTTTGAGCGACATTTCCCGGGAGCGAAAAAGTGCAAGCATTCCCTAAGAGGCCTCACCGAGTCCCCATCTGGACTCCGGTTTGCTGGGGAATCGTGCAACTCGGCTACCAAAACAGCCACTCACAAGCCCGCGGGAAAAACCATGCTCGAACAACGGTCAAAGCCAACGTAACGCCCATCATGCGTACGCAATCAAAAATCCGGGGTGTTACAGTTGTGGTACGTCAGATATTCTGAATAACAAAGGTGTAACTCCAACACTCAAGCAAAGAACCACTATACCAACAGTGTTAAGAACAGCTGACAGCAATGCTGTTAAAACTATACCTAAAAAGAGGTATAATAGATATGAGTGTTGGTACTGTGGTAAGATAGGGCATTATGCCATGGATTGCTGGCACAACACCAGTGTTAGGAGGAATGCCAGCTTATATGTGAGGAAGGCTGCTGGTAAGAATATCAAGTTTCATTCTAACATGAACCTAGAACCCAATAAAAATTGGGGTTCTAAGGTAAATTAATTTTATTTGCTGCAGGTGGGTCCAAGTTGCCATGTCCTATATGGTACTTGGACAGTGAATGTTCCAGGCACATGACTGGAACAAAAGAATGTTAAATGACTATACTCCCATAGAGAATGGATCCAAAGTGATCTTTGGTGGATCAAAAAAAGGGGTCATAAAAGGGTTTGGTAACATTTCTTCTAGTTCTATAACAATCACTCAAGTGGCTTATGTTAAAGGTTTGAAACATAACTTGATAAGAATAAGTCAGCTGAGTGATCTTGGGTATGACATTTCATTTATTAAGAATGAGTGTCAGATCAAAAGGACAAGTATCAGAAGGTGATCTTGTCTGGTTATAGAAAAGAGAATGTTTATTGTTTAAATTTTGATTATTAAAACATGAACTCTCCTGTATGTTTAGTTACAGATGAGAAAGCATCTCATTGTGTCCAATGGCACAAGAGGCTAGCTTATCTGAACTATAAGACTATAGGCTAGAGCTATAGTTTAGAGTTAGTGAGGAATGGTCCTCAATTTAAGTGCATAAAAGAGGGTATATGCTCAGCTTGTCAAAAAGGCAAGCAGACCAAATCCTCTTTTCATAGTCTTGATACCAAAGACTCTGTGAGGTGTTTATACCTCTTGCATATGGATTTATTTAGTCCTATACCAGTTCATAGTCTAAGTAGGAAAGTCTATACTTTTGTGGTAGTAGATGACTATTTTAGATTTACATGGGTTTTCTTTTTGAGGCAGAAATCTGAAACCCCTACTGTCTTTCATAACTTTGTTAAACAAATTCAGAATGAATTTAACAATTCAGTGGTCAAAATCAGAAGTGACCATGGAACTGAATTTCAGTCTGAGTGTATGACAAGGTTTTATGAAGAACTAGGGATTCATCAGGAATTCTCCTCTCCTAGAACACCTCAGCAAAATGGAATTGCTGAAAGAAAGAATAGAACTCTTATTGAGGTTGGTAGAACTCTACTAAGTGACACCTCACTCCCAGAATATTTCTGGGCTGAGGCAGTAAATACTGCTTGTCATGTTCTCAATAGAGCATCTATAACTAAGAACCACAAAAAGACTCCCTATGAGATTATGAAGGGCAGAAAACCAAATATATCCTACTTTAGGATCTTTGGTAGCAGGTGTTATGTGCTTAATAATGGCAAGTCTCACCTAACTAAGTTTGCTGCCAAATCCCAAGATGGGATATTTGTTGGGTACAACAATACAGTAAAGCATATAAGGTCTACAACTTGACTACACAAGTTGTAGAAGAATCTGTTCATGTAGTGTTTGATAAATCTGAGCTAATTAACTGTGAGTTGTCTAGCAATCCTTGTAGCTCAACAGGTTTAAAAGAAAAGTTGGATATGCTGACCATTAATGAAGACCAAAATGCAAGGCAGGATGTGGAAAATGATGGTTGCTGTCCAGGGGGAGTACTAGATCCACAAGATGATATTGAAGACAATGAAGCTCAGCATGGTGGAGAAATTGAAGAAGTTCAAATTGCTGATAGAATGCCTCCAGCAATAAGGAATCTAAAGGATCATCCAGCAAACCAAATCATTGGTGATCCCAGGCATGGTGTGCAAACCAGAAGCAAACACATGAACACAGTGCTTTGCTCAAGTTTCCTGTCACAGTTGGAACCAAAGAGATTTGAAGAAGCCATACAAGACTCCAACTGGATTGATGCAATACAGGAGGAGCTGAATCAATTCAAAAGGTGTAAAGTATGGGAGCTGGTTCCAAAACCAAAGGATTATAACATTATTGAGACAAAGTGGATCTATAGGAACAAACTAGATGAAAATGGCATCATAGTGAAGAACAAAGCAAGACTGGTTGCCAATGGTTATAGACAGGAAGATGACATTGACTTTGATCAGACATTTACCCCAGTGGCAAGGTTGGAAGCAATAAGGCTATTCCTTGCTTTTGTTGCTTTCCAAGGTTTCAAAGTATACCAGATGGATGTCAAGTCAGCTTTCCTAAATGGTAATTTGAAAGAAGAAGTCTATGTTCATCAGACCTCAGGTTTTGTTGTTCCACTTTATCCTGATTATGTTTATAGACTTAAGAAAGCCTTATATGGTTTGAAACAAGCCCCTAGGGCTTGGTATGAAACATTGTCTACTTTCCTCATTGAAAATAAATTTTCAAGGGGGAAAATAGACAAGACTCTATTCCTTAGGGAGTTAAAGTGCAAGATGATCCTAGTACAAATTTATGTTGATGACATAGTCTTTGGATCTATAGAAAACAACCTTTGTAGGAATTTTGCAAAACGTATGCAAGGGAAGTTTGAGATGAGCAGTATGGGTTAGCTCAAATTCTTCTTGGGACTCCAAGTAAGACAGACTGATGATGGCTTGTCCATTTCACAGTCTAAGTTCACCAAGGAGTTAATTAAGAAATATGGTATGGAATCATCCACCACCATGAGAACTCCAATGGGGACAAGTATGCCTTTAGGTAAAGATGATGCAGGAAAACCTGTAGATGAGTCTTTGTATAGATGGATAATTGGCTCCCTTCTATACTTAACTACCAGTAGACCAAATATTATGTATGCTACATGTGTCTGTGCTAGGTACCAAGCAAGCCCTAAAGAATCTCATTATACTGCAGTTAAACTAATATTGAGATATCTTAAGTACACACCTAATCTTGGTCTTTGGTCCCCTAAGAATAGAGATTTTATACAGACTAGTTTTTCAGATGCAGACTTTGCAGGTTGCAAAGAAGATAGAAAGAGCACCACTGGTACATGTCAGCTTCTAGGTGGTAGATTGGTGTCATGGAGCTGTAAGAAGCAGACTAGTGTGGCAATTTCCACTACATAGTCTGAGTATATTGCTGCAGGTAGCTGCTGTGCTCAGCTTTTATGGATTCAACATCAACTTGAAGACCATGGTCTCAAGGTAAGTAGAACTCCTCTATTTTATGATTCTACAAGTGCTATTTCTATTGCGAAAAACCCTGTATCACATAGCAGAACAAAGCATATAGAAATTAGATTTCACTTCATTAGAGAGCATGTTGAAAAAGAAGATATTTGTTTGGAATTTGTCACCACAAATAATCAAATTGTTGACATGTTTACTAAACCACTAGATGAAACTAAATTCAATTATTTCAAAATTGAATTAGACATGTTAAACCTAGAGTAACTTAGTAATTCTGGCTAAGTAAGTCAATGTTGACATATAATAGTGTATGTCGACACAAAAGGAAATCTGTGTCGACATATAGTAGTTTGTGTCGATACTTAAGGTAAGTTGTGTCGACACAATAAAATAGTGCTGAGATAGTGGTGTCGACACTCAGAGTTTGGTGTAAACACATAGAAGTTCTATCATTTAGATAGTTGTGTCGACACATACCGAAGTCTGTGTCGACATACATATATTAGAGTCGACTATTAAGAAGTCTGTGTCGACACATCGCAAACTGTGTCAACACATAGTGTTGTCTGACTCTGTCGAGACATTAAAAGTCTGTGTCGACACAATCTCTACTGTGTCGACACATTAAGTATCTATTACCCCGCCTTTTGACCTTCTGTGTTGACAAACATATAAATAGGTCACAGAACATCTTTGTTGACTAAGCTCTCCACAATTTTGAGACCAACCCCTTGAGTCGACAAATCTTCATCTCTCTTCTCCTCAAATTTCTCGTCACCAATGGCGCCAAAGTTGGAGACCCACATCAACGAAGGCTATGAGTTAGTTCGCAATGCTTTTGAGAGTGCAGCGACTGAGATTAGAGATGTGATAACCCTAATCCAAGAAAATGGTGTAGAATTTCTAGTTTCAGAACCTACCAAGATCTGGAAGACGGAGATTCCTGAATTCTATACAAAAGCAACCTTGGATTCAACTGGATTGAAGATTAGGTCATCAATTCAAGGAAGCAAGGTGAAACTTACTCAAAAGCGTCTGAGAAAGACACTCCAATTGCCCAGGACTCAGGAAGATGATGAAGTCACATCTTCACTGACAAAAGAAGCTCTTCAATGGTGTGGCATGCATCCCACCACTAAGATTGAATCATCTATGCAAAGAAAGGGGATGAACTCCCAAGGAAAGTTTCTCTCAGAGATAATGGGCAAAGTAATTCTCTGCAAACCAGGTGGACATGATAGGATCTCAGCCTATATATTCAGCTTGATGACCAGAGTCATTTTCAGAATAAAAACTAACTGGTCTGCAATGATTTTTGACAAGATCCAGGAAAGCCTGAAGAAACCTAATCTAGGTAGAATACTGAGTCTATATCTGGCAACAAATATTCCTGAAGTGCTGAACTACACAACTGGTTCTAGAATAAACCACATGAGAAGGATGGATATGAAAATATTATCCAGGTGGGAAAGAGTTTTGACAAAAGATGGTTCTACACCACAGAAACAACCACAACAGAAAAAGAAAATGACAACACCTAGAAAGCCTGAATCTTCTAGTGATACATAAGAACAAGTAATCTTCAGTTTAGATGAAGACCAACAAGAATATACAAGGAAATCATCTGCTCCTAAGAATGTTGATGATATACAGAGGGAGTATATTTCAGAAAGCACCATCCCACTGGATCAAGTTCAGGATGTGCCTCCTCTAGGGGGAGCCAATGAACTTTCCACAGTTCAACAAGAGGTCTTGCCTCCAGAAGTTGCTCAAGAGATAGAGCAGGCTGCATTAGAGAGTGAAACAGCCACTCAAACTATTCTTGAGGTAATTGGTGATATTAATCAATCTATACTAGATACTGAGCCAGATACACTAACTGTGCTTCTAACTGATGTTGAACAAACACACCATGACAACATCCCTGCACAGGATGTATCTTTGGATAATACATCTGCAATAGATGATACTCCATTAAATGTACAAGATACAGATATTCCTCCATTTCAACTGCAACAAGAATTCACTCTTGAGGAATTATTCCCTGATTTACAAGAAGTGAACTGAGGAATTAGTGACAAGAACTTAGGGGGAGGAGCCAGGGACTCAGGTGGAGTTGCCAAGAACTGACAAGGAGCTGCCCTCAAGTCCAAAGGACACAGTGAATCTAGAAAGTTCTTCTGAATCTGATAATGGAGAAGCACTAAGAGCAAAGAAGAGAAAACTGATGGTTTACAAGAAGAAAAGCTCAAATTATAAGAAAGCTTTACAGACAGCTTCACAACCCTCAGCTCCAACAGTTGATTTCAGTTCACTGTTGGTTGCTCTGCAAATTAAAATGGATGAGCAAAGAGCAGACATGTAGAAATATATGGATGAAATCCATAAGGACCTTCAATTCACTTTGGTACAAGATATAAAATCCATCAGATTTGAAGTAAACCAAAAAAAGAAAGAGATGACAGATTGCTTTCATAAAGGAGGTAATGCTGTAGTATATCTAGCCAAACAGCAACAAGAGGCAAAGAATGTAACGCCCCAAAACTCAAAAGAGCGACGAGTGACGTTTCAGGCCAAATTTGGAATTTGGCAGGGAGCACACGGCCTGGAACACAGGCGTGTCCCAGGGCGTGTCGAGCTGGTTCGACGATTTTGTCGTGTGTTCGACGATTTTGGATTCGACGATCGTCGAGCAGAGAACACGGCCTGGGACACAGGCATGTCCCAGGGCGTGTTGATAGGGGTTCAATGATTTAGCCAAAGATCTGGCAAATCGATCAGGCAGTTTTCTAGGTTTGACAATCGTCAAGCAGCGTTCGATGATCTGGTCACAATTCTAAGGTCGATGATCTGTCGATATTCCGCGGTCGACGAATTGTCGATGAATGGCCAGCGATCTTCGTTCGACGAATGACCAGTGATCCGGGATTGACGTTTTGGCAGCGTTCGACGATCTTGGTTCGACGATCGTCGAGCGCGGGACGTTATGTGGCGTGTTTGACACTCGACGCGATGTGTCGACACATGGGTTTTGGCGGGAGTTAACTAATTGTTCCGACACTGTGAAAGTTAGAGTTAGATCTAGAATACTCTAGAGGGGGGGTGAATAGAGTATACTTAAAAAAATATTAAGTCCTAGTGCAGGAAATAATGAAATGCTAGCAGATAGTAAACCTAATTCACAAGCACAACAAGAACAAAAAGAAAAATAGGCAACCAGACGACACAAGAAATTTATAGTGGTTCCCCAAATTTGGGTAGTCCACTCTTCTATCACCCTGGTAGGAATCCACTCAGGTTATTAATTAGGTTCCTAACACCAATGAGTTTTGATTAGGTCCCCCAAAACTAACTCAAGTCTTTTGATCAGGAGACTTGCAACCAGGAATCACTTTTGAAGGGAGATGACAACCCTTTACAGAGGTGGGGGTGAGAGAGTTGATTATGTCTTCTCTGTCAACAATCAGAGAGAAGACTTATGTGGACTGATGTTAGCAAACAACTCCCCCTGAGATGTAGAATGGTTCAGGGAAGATCTGGAGCTTTGCTACAGGGTGATAGGCCTTCAAGCCGAGTTCTTGACTAGCAGAGATGCATGAAATTCTTGACTGATTTGATAGTTGTTGTCCTTGGAAGTCCTGGAGAGTATAAGGAAGAAGAAGATTCTTGTTATTATATGATTGTTCTTCTTCTACTGAATAATGATCTCTGCTTGTCACTGTAAGCTGCTGATTTTTTTTTGTTCTGTCTCTTCGTTTTTATATATCTCCATCCGTGTGTTTCTTCTTCTCTATCTTTCAAAATTTTAAATGCCTCAGTCATTAATGCTGACGGCCTTGAGAATAATCAGCATTGATTAATTTCCCCAACTGTCTTGTGAAAAATCGACAAGTAATAATCCTGAGGAAGACCGTAAATAATGCTCCCTCTAACGGATACATTCAAAGAATGTAAGAGCATTAATTGTTCAGGAATTATCGTATTTGAGCGAGGACAGAATGCCGGAAATGGCTAAGTCTGGAATCGTCGAACAGTTGGCAGAATCCGTCGAACTGAATTACCAGTTCGTCGAGCTGAGATATTATATTCGTCGACCAGACGGCTTCTGTTCGTCGAGCTGAGTTCCAAGATCGTCGAGCTGATAACAGAACTGCATGCTTCAGAACCTTTGCCTTTTTTGTCTGAAGTTCGTCGAGTTGAGTTTGTAACTTCGTCGACTGGAGTTCAATAACTATTCTGGACTTAGAATTATTCATGAATATAGTTATTGAAGTAAAGGATCCATAATTCGTCGACCAATGAACAAAGTTCGTCGACCTAAGAACTTCTAACTGAAGGTTCTTGTGAAGTTGAGGTCCAAGTTCATTGAGCTTAGGATCCAGTTCGTCGAACAAAGTCTAAAGTTGGACTTAGAATAATTTGGAGTTATCCTGACTTTAGATAGTTGAAGAAATATCCCAGATTTCGTCGACCAGAGAACGAAGATCATCGAGCTCAGCTCAGAGAAATATCTCAAGATCATCGAGCTGAGGACATCAATCGTCGACCTGAGAATTTGACTTGTCCTTCTGAAATAGCTTCTGTGAACTGTGTCGACACAAATCCTTCTTGTGTCGACTGAGCTAGTGTCGACTAATATTATCTGTGTCGACTGATAGTCTGTTGTGTCGACACAAATCCTCTGGGTGTCAACACAGCCTTTTTGTGTGTCGACACAATTCTTCTGGGTGTCAACACAACTGCTTGAGTCTCTAACAAGCTGTTGTAGGCAGATCCATGTGTTGTTGACTCCTGGCCTAGACTCTAGGACACAACTATGACCCTGACTATACATGTTGAGTCAAATCATCCCAAGTTAGTGAACCTAGACCAAATCAACTAGGGATCCAACAATCTCCCCCTATTTGGGTGAGGTCACTAATAGACTCAAAACAAAAACATAAGAATAAACAAAGCAGGAAAAAGGTATATCTGGCAGAGATTACTAACACATGCATCAGATATATATGTACATGAGCTTTGTTTTAAACGGACAAATCAGTTTTAGAGCTAATGCAGAGAAAAAAATTGAAGTAATGTAAAGAGTATTTCTTCTGTTTCTTATCTGTGGGCTTATCTTCTTTAGTCTTTTCTCCTGACTTAGTAAACATAATCTCTCTATTAGGATCTGAAGCTTCCACCTTGGACATTGTCATGTCAGCAGCTCCTATAATATTCAAAGATGTAGCCCTGGGGACAACTGCTTCTGAGTGCAACTTCATGTAGTCATCAACATTGAAGAATTTGTTTGCCTTATTATATCTCTTGAGTTCTTCTTTTCTGTACTTAGACATAGTGGAGTATCTTGAGATATCCTCGCATTTAGCTCTTGCTTTGTTGATCATAGAGAGACCAATAAGTTCCTGGAACCTGGCCATTCTAGCTGTGTTGGCTGTTTCTGGATCTTCAAAAGGAACAAGAGGTGAGTATTGTAACACCCCAAATTTTGAGAGAGGGTCGTTTTGCGTTTCTGGCCAATTTTGGGTTCTAGTAGGGGGCACACGGCCCGTGTCAGGCTGGAGTCAACGACTTGGCCGCGTAGTCGACACTTTGCGCTCGGCGAAGTGTCAAGTCATGACACACGGCCTGCGACACGGGCGTGTCGCAGGGCGTGTCGAGCCCGTGTCGACACTCGGCCCGGGGTGTCGACATTTTCGCTCGACAATGTGTCGAGACAAGGCACACGACCTAGGACACGGGCATGTCCAAGGCCGTGTGGGTCTGTCGACGAACTTCAGTCGACTATGTTCACTCGACGAGTATCGAGTGTCGAGTGTCGAGACTGGGGCACACGGCCTGCGACACGGGCGTGTCCTGCTTGGTCGACGATCTTCGCTCGACGTTTTTCCGCGATGTCGACACAAAGGCTGTCGACGAGTGTCGAGACTTCGCACACGGCGTGGGACACGGGCGTGTCCCAGGCCGTGTCCTTCTCGGGTTGTTTTCGGGGCTGTGTCGCTGGAGGCACACGACCGACCACACAGCCGTGTCAGTTGGGACACTGGCGTGTCAGGTCGAACACGGGCGTGTCGAATGCCCGTATGCTGTTCCAGGCGCGTCGATTTGAGACGGCGAATGGGGGACACAGCCCTGGACACGGGCGTGTGCCGGGCCGTGTTCGGCCCAGTTATTTTATTTTTCAGACGGATCGTGGCCATTCCTTACCTTATTTTGGGATCTGATGGTCCAGAACTGCTCTTGGGGAGTTAAGTCCGAGAATAGGGTTGGAAACCCTCATTCTTCTTCAAGCTTTTCTCTTACTAATTTCTGGAGAGAAGGTAGAGCAAGGGAGAAGGTGAAGGAGGGTTTGGGCTGTAGGAGAGGCTTCAGTGCTCCAAATCGCGAGCTGAGTCCAGATCCGTGGATGCTAGATCTTTGTGAAGGTTTTCATCCGGCTATTTTGCCATGACAAGGAAGAGGAGTCGGAAGGTAATGACACTTCTCCTCTCGGTCTTAGGATGCATGTTTTAGCATCATTTCTTTTCTAGTTTTGGGCACCAAACACTCAAATGAGAGGGGTTTTGGGTCTCCAAGGTTCAAGAGGAACCTCCGGGTCGATTGAGTCCATCCCCGGCATGATTTTCATTAGAGATCCGCTCCGTTAGTGGATTAGGCATGGTGGGTGAAGCCGTAGTCGCGACCGTTAGTCCGACTCGGTGATGTTGCATACGAACTTTAAGGATTCGTAGAGTTTCCATTGCGGCAAGATGCCGTTTGTGATGTGGTGATGTTTTCCCTTTTTCTCATGTGAGTATGTGTAGTCGGAATCGGATAAGGTTAGCTCCTCGTGGCGGTAGATGGTTTCCTTGGTGGACAAGGTTAGCTCCGCATGAGTTGTAGATGGTTTCCTTGGTGCGCGGGAACGCTGTAGTACAAATGAGGGACTAGGGTGGATTGTCTTGGTTTGTGATGTGCCAAGGCGTGGCTATGTCTCCGTGGTCGGCTGGCTATCCCGTGACATTCACGTCATGTGTGGAGAGTGTTCCGGCGAGACTAGTCCCCTTCTGTGAGACTGACGAGAATGCCAAGCATGGGGGCAAGCCCGATCAACGAGGCTATGAGCGGGTGGGGTCCGGCAAGGCTTCTTAGAATCGGTCAGTTTGTGTTTGTTGGAATCCTGACATGAGACGTTAGAGCTTGTAGGCAAGCCCGGGTCTAAGACCTCGAGCGGGTGGGGCCTTTGCAAGAGTTCCATTTGGCGGCCTGTGTGTCGTTGGGGGGGGGGGGAATTGTGTTACCCCCTTTGTTTGTGGCTTTATGCCAATGGGGAATCGATGAGTACCCATATGATGTGATGATGTGCTAGATGCATACGAGTTAGGGTGCCTTGGGTGAAACCCGGGTTGTTGCATACATGTTGCATAAGTAGGCCCTTTTTATTATATGCTCAACCCGTAGAGAACATGTATGATGTGTGTGACATCCAAGCCTGTTTCTGTAGTTGCTTTTCTTGCTTATGATTATTGCATACGAAGTGCTAACTCGTAGGTTGGAGGGGTACCCCGGGGTCCGTTAGGGGCGGCCGGGAGGAGCTGTGTTGTTACACAGTTTGAGGTCAGCCTTTGCTGACCCACGTTACTAATAAATTTTACAGGGCAAGGATCGCATGCAGGAGCTAGCTCGCCGGCCAGAAAGGTCTAAGCCTCATGAAGTGCTTTTTCTCTTTTGTAGCTCTACTTATATGATGTTGTATGTTTGAGGTTCACGTTGTCCGGCTTGCATGCCGAGGTAGACTAGGTGTGCTATGCACTTTCTTGACTATTTTATTATTTGAGTTTGGACACTTGTTGTAAGGCCATAAGGCCATTGTTATTACTCTTCTTGTAGTGGATAACTTCTAGTCTTGCTTTTGTTTCCGCTGTGTTGTGCAAAGTGTTTTGAGTGTGGGTAGCTATATCAACTTATAATACTAAAGCTGTGGCGTCCGTATGTTGTGGGGCCCCGGCCGGACCCATATTATACGTTCATTACAGGGGAGGTGTTACAATTTGGTATCAAAGCGAGGTTAGATTCAAGGTCAATGCGTAGAGAAGTTATCCACATAAGAGTAACACGGGACCATGAGTGTCCTTATGTTTAAGTCCTGAGATTAGAGACTGATTCCTTGTTTCTTGTTTTCTTTAAGAGTGCAAGCAACGAGGCGGGTATGTCGAGAGCAATGGAGGAACTCTCGGCGAGCAGTGCCACTGCTCCAGGTCTTTTGGGCACGGGTGTAAACCCGGCCGACTTCTGCCGCATGCTTGCAGAAGCGATGGTGGCAGCCCAAGCTACAGCAGCAGCTCAAGTAGCAACCCCTTCTATACCGGATACGGCGACGGCCGTGCCAGGAGGAGAAGCCAGGCGAGTGGAGCCTTTGGCGGAAAGGGTAGTTGTCGGACATGGAGACAGGCACTTGAAGTACTTCCTAAGCTTCCATCCCCCGTATTTCAAGGGAGTTGGTACGCCAACGGATGCGGAGGATTGGTGGGTTCGCATTCAAGAGCTTTTGAGGGCGGCAGAGACTCCAGAAGAAAAGAAATCTGAATATGCAGCGTTCATGTTGGAAGGAGACGCCAAGTTGTGGTGGGTGAGCCATAGCGGCCGCCAGTTCCCGGGACGCACCCCGTCGGTGGAGGAGTTTGGGGATGCTTTTCTGAAGAGGTACATTCCCGTTTCTACACGGTTGGCACTTCAGAGGCAGTTCCTGCACTTAATGCAGCGAGATAAGACGGTGGATGAGTATGTGCAGGAGTTCACCTGCTTGGGTCGGTACGCGGGAACGACGATCGCGGATGATGTAGAGAGGGATAACCTCTTCTACCAGGGGCTGAGGGAGAATTTGAGGCAACCCCTCATTTCTATGAAGAGGGCTAGAATTAATGAGTTGGTTGAGGCTGCCAGGATGCTGGAGAGTGATCTGGAGCGAACCCAGCGTCGTAAGGGTTTCACTCCCAAGCAAGGGGAAGGGAAGCCTTCCCAATCCCATGGAAAGTCTGAAGGGAGTAGGTGGAGGATTAAGTCTCACACATCCAGGTCCGGCAAGAAGAGCAAGTGGACGCCTGGAGGTTCTCACTCTAGGGGACCGCCGACGTGCTACAGCTGCGGTAAGGTGGGGCACATAGCTCATGTTTGTCCCCAAGGAGGAGCGAGGCAAGAGGTATGGCAGGAGCAGACTGTGCGCTCCGGACCCAGTGCTGCAGAGAAAGGGAAGATGGCAGAGTCGAGCGCTTCTCGGTTCCAACCGGTGCAACCAAGGGCTTACAGCCTTGGACAGCAAGAAGCGATTCGCCAAACCGATGTGGTGACAGGTATGAAGAAAATTTAAGTTGAAATTTTGTGCTTCATACTTTTAGACCCCTTTTTGTGTGATGTCTATGTTGTAAGCTTCGTATTAGTTTCCGGATACCCCACTAGGGTATTGTTCGATACGGGAGCATCACACTCCTTTCTTGCGGAGAGATTCATCCGGAGAATAGGAGTTGAGTCTTTCTCAGCGGACGCGGAGTTGAAAGTGCGCATGCCCAATGGGTCATCCATGACCACCGGGGCCAAAGGGCGCATCTGTTGGGAGCTAGACGGAGTTGACTTTGTTTTGGTAGCAGCGATTTTGCCTTTGGTTAAGTTCGATGTCATTTTGGGCATGGACTGGCTTGCAGAGCAGCGCGCCAGTATTGATTGCCTATCTAAGATAGTGACCCTAAAGAGCAAAGGGCAGGCGGAGGTCAAATTTGAGGGCCTTTGTGGAGTGGCCTGTTCCCTGATTTCGGCCATGCAGTTGATGCGAGCGGTTAGCCAGGGTGGTGTAGCGCTGGTAGCATTATTGGAGGTTCGTCTCTCTCACCTATCTATTGAGGAAGTGCCCGTAGTGGCAGAGTTCAAGGATGTGTTTCCGGATGAACTTCCTGGACCGTCTCCTCGGAGGGAGATCAATTTCTCGATCGAGTTAGTGCCGGAGGCTAGGCCGGTGTCACGTCCTCCATTTAGGATGGCACCAAAGGAGTTGGCTGAACTTAAAGTGCAGTTACAGGAACTGTTGGAGCAAGGGTATATCAGACCCAGTTCTTCACCGTGGAGCGCACCAGTGTTATTTGTAAAGAAGAAAGACGGTAGTATGCGACTATGCATAGACTAACGAGAGTTGAATAAATTGACCGTCAAGAATAAGTATCCAATTCCTCGGATAGTCGACTTGTTCGACCAGCTGGTGGGGTTGGTGGTGTACTCCAAATTGGACTTGAAGTCAGGCTATTATCAGTTGTGAATTCGGGATGAGGACATACCCAAGACTGCCTTTGGTATAAGGTATGAACACTTTGAGTTTACGGTGATGCCGTTCGGGCTGACGAACGCACCATCTGTGTTCATGGATCTTATGAATCGAGTATTTCGGGAATACTTGGATGCTTTTGTGGTTGTCTTCATCAATGACATCTTGGTGTATTCCAAATCGAAAGTGGAGCATGAGACCCACTTGAGAGTGGTCTTGTAAGTGTTGAGGGAAAATCAGTTGTATGCAAAGTTCTCTAAGTGCGAGTTCTGGTTAGAGAAGGTGGCATTTTTGGGCCACGTGATTAGTGGGGATGGGGTGGCAGTGGATCCAACAAAAGTGGAGGCCATCAGGGATTGGCCAGTCTTGAGGACCGTGGCGGAAGTCCAAAGTTTTCTTGGACTAGCCGGGTACTATAGGATATTCGTGCAAAATTTCTCGCGGATAGCTCTACCCCTCACCTCACTCACTCGTAAAGATCATAAGTTTGTGTGGACTCAAGAGTGTAGTCAAGCTTTTGAGGCACTGAAGGAGAGACTGATGGTGGCTCCAATCCTAAGTCTACCGCAAGGGACCGAGGGATTTCAGATTTTCAGTGATGCATCAGGATGCGGTTTGGGTTGCGTTTTGGTGCAACATGGCAAAGTGATAGCTTTTGGGTCTAGACAGCTGAAGCCTCATGAGAGGAATTACCCCGTCCATGACTTGGAGTTGGCGGAGGTAATTTTCGCGTTGAAAATATGGCAGCATTATGTTTATGGTGAAAAGGTGGAGATCTTCACGGATCATAAAAGCCTGAAGTACCTCTTGGATCAAAAGGACTTGAACATGCGGCAACGCAGGTGGGTTGAGTTTCTTGGAGACTACGAGGTGACGATTCAGTATACGCCAGGTAAAGCCAATGTGGTGGCAGATGCTTTGAGTAGAAAGTACTCAGGGCAAGGGAATTGGATCGAAGCTCATGATGAGCGGTTGGTACGAGAATGGGAGTCCCTTGGTTTGGAATGTGTTGCGAGAGGCGAGTCCATCATGGATCAGTTGAACTGGATTACAGTGCAGAACAACTTGACCGATCGCATTCGGGGGGCGACTCGGTTGGATGTGGAGTTTCAACCATTTATGTTGGAGGCTCAAACGGGGAGAGCAGCGCCTGGGAGATGATTGATGGGATTATGAGGAAGGACGGAAGAGTTTGTATACCGCAGTTCGGCAAACTCCGTGAGCAGTTGATGTTTGAGGCCCACTTCACAAAGTACTCCATTCACCCGGGCAGTACAAAGATGTACTTGGATATGAAGAAATCCTTTTGGTGGCCGGGGCTGAAGCGGGACGTAGCTTTGTATGTGAATCGTTGCCAAACTTGCGCCTTGGTGAAGGCCGAGTGTCAGAAGTCGGGCGGGTTCCTGAAGCCCTTTCCAATCCCCGAATGGAAATTTGATGACATCTCCATGGATTTTGTACATGGGTTGCCTAGATCGCAGCAGGGTAATGATGTTATTTGGGTGATCGTGGACCGCTTAACCAAGGTGGACCACTTCATCCCAAATCGAAAAGAGGACAGCGTGGAGAAGCTGGTGGAGTTGTATGTTCGCAACATTGTGCGACTGCATGAGATTCCTAAGAGCATAGTTAGCGATCGAGATGGACGGTTTACATCCAAGTACTGGAGACTGGTTCAGAAGAGCTTGGGCACGAAGCTAAAGTTCAGTACGATGTTCCATCCTCAAACTGACATGCAAACTGAAAGAACGAACCGTACTATGGAGGATATGTTGAGAATGTGCGTTCTTGACTTCGGCAAGAAGTGGGAGGATCACCTCTTCATGGTGGAATTCACGTACAATAATAGTTATCAAGCAAGTATAAAAATGGCGCCATACAAAGCTTTGTATGGGAAACGGTGTCGAACACCGATGTCTTGGGCAGAGGCGGGAGACACCAAAATTTTGGGAAAGGAGGCGGTGGTTGATGCTTGTGAGTTGGTACAGACCATTCAAGAGAGGATAAAGGTGGCGCAAGACCGGCAATCAAAGTACTTTAATGCTCGTCACAGGAAGTTAGAGTTTGCGGTAGGTGATTGGCTCAATTTAAAGATCAAGCCGTTCAAAGGCGTCTCACGGATTCGCCGACTCAAGAAGTTGAGTCCAAGGTTTTTGGGGCCTTTTGAAGTTGTTGAACGGGTGAGAGAGGCAGCCTATCGGTTGGCGTTGTCTGCGGAGCTGAGTGGACTGCATGACGTCTTCCATGTCTCCATCTTGAGGAAAGCTTTGGTGGAGGCTAGTGTGGTGATTGAGCCAGCAGCGGTGCCGATAGAGGAAGACTTGAGGACGCAAGTCCGTCCAGTCATTATAGAGGATTCGGAGACTCGGCAGTTGCAGAATAAAGAGGTTAAACTCGTGAGAGTCCGATGGGACAACTGCAGTCGTGAGGAGCAATCTTGGGAACGAGTGCAAGCCATGCTAGAAGAGTATCCAGAACTTTTCACTTCAGGTACCATTTAAGTGTGTTCCCTTTTGTTTTGTAATTTCGGGACGAAATTCTGTTAAGGGGGGAGAGTTGTAACACCCCAGATTTTGAGAGAGGGTCGTTTTGCGTTTCTGGCCAATTTTGGGTTCTGGCAGGGGGCACACGGCCCGGGACACGGGAGTGTCCCGGCCGTGTCATGCTGGAGTTAATGACTTGGCCGCGTAGTCGACACTTTGCGCTCGGCGAAGTGTCGAGTCATGGCACACGGCCTGTGACACGGGCGTGTCGTAGGGCGTGTCGAGCCCGTATCAACACTCGGCCCGGGGTGTCGACATTTTCGCTCGACAATGTGTCGAGATAAGGCACACGACCTAGGACAAGGGCGTGTCCAAGGCCGTGTGGGTCTGTCGACGAACTTCAGTCGACGATGTTCACTCGACGAGTGTCGAGTGTCGAGACTGGGGCACACGGCCTGTGACACGGGCGTGTCCCGCTTGGTCGACGATCTTCGCTCGAAGTTTTTCCGTGGTGTCGATACAAAGGCTGTCGACGAGTGTCAAGACTTTGCACACGGCGTGGGACACGGGCGTGTCCCAGGCCGTGTCCTTCTCGGGTTGTTTTCGGGGCTGTGTCGCTGGAGGCACACGACCGACCACACGGCCGTGTCAGTTGGGATACGGGCGTGTCGGGTCGAACACGGGCGTGTCGAATGACCGTGTGCCGTTCCAGGCGCGTAAATTTGAGACGGTGAATGGGGGACACGACCCTGGACACGGGCGTGTGCCAGGCCGTGTTCGGCCCAGGTATTTTATTTTTCAGACGGATCGTGGCCATTCCTTCCCTTATTTTGGGATCTGATGGTCCAGAATTGCTCTTGGGGAGTTAAGTCTGAGAATAGGGTTGGAAACGCTCATTCTTCTTCAAACTTTTCTCTTACTAATTTCTAGAGAGAAGGGAGAGCAAGGAAGAAGGTGAAGGAGGGTTTGGGCTGTAGGAGAGGCTTCGATGCTCCAAATCGCGAGCTGAGTCCAGATCCGTGGAGGCTAGATCTTTGCGAAGGTTTTCATCCGGCTATTTTGCCGTGGCAAGTAAGAGGAGTCGGAAGGTAACAACACTTCTCCTCTCGGTCTTAGGATGCATGTTTTAGCATCATTTCTTTTCTAGTTTTGGGCAGCAAACACTCAAATGAGAGGGGTTTTGGGTCGCCAAGGTTCAAGAGGAACCTCCGGGTTGATTGAGTCCGTCCCCGGCATGATTTGCATTAGAGATCCGCTCCGTTAGTGGATTAGGCATGGTGGGTGAAGCCGTAGTCACGACCGTTAGTCCGACTCGGTGATGTTACATACGAACTTTAAGGATTCGTAGAGTTTCCATTGCGGCAAGATGCCGTTTGTGATGTGGTGATGTTTCCCCTTTTTCTCGAGTGAGTACGTGTAGTCGGAACCGGACAAGGTTAGCTCCTCGTGGCGGTAGATGGTTTCCTTGGTGGACAAGGTTAGCTCCGCATGAGTTGTAGATGGTTTCCTTGGTGCGCGGGAACGCTGCAGTACAAATGAGGGACTAAGGTGAAATTGTCTTGGTTTGTGATGTGCCAAGGCGTGGCTATGTCTCCATGGTCGGCTGGCTATCTCGTGACATTCACGTCATGTGTGGAGAGTGTCCCGGCGAGACTAGTCCCCTTCTGTGAGACTGACGAGAATGCCAAGCATGGGGGCAAGCCCGGGCAACGAGGCGATGAGCGGGTGGGGTCCGGCAAGGCTTCTTAGAATCGGTCAGTTTGTGTTTGTTGGAATCCTGACATGAGACGTCAGAGCTTGTAGGCAAGCCCGGGTCTAAGACCTCGAGCGGGTGGGGCCTTTGTAAGAGTTCCATTTGGCGGCCTGTATGCCGTTGGGGGGAATTGTGTTACCCCCTTTGTTTGTGGCTTTATGCCAATTGGGAATCGATGAGTACCCATACGATGTGATGATGTGCTAGATGCATACGAGTTAGGGTGTCTTGGGTGAAACCAGGGTTGTTGTATACATGTTGCATAAGTAGGCCCTTTTTATTATATGCTCAACCCGTAGAGAACATGTATGATGTGTGTGACATCCAAGCCTGTTTCTGTAGTTGCTTTTCTTGCTTATGATTATTGCATACGAAGTGCTAACTCGCAGGTTGGAGGGGTACCCCGGGGTCCGTTAGGGGCGGCCGGGAGGAGATTGTTGTTACACAGTTTGAGGTCTGTAACGCCCCCCAATCCGTCGTATAGCACATATCAGTAGATCCGGCGGGGGCCCGACGACGTATGCCATAGACAGGCCGGGTGGTTACTCATGGAAACCATCCAACCAATCATCACGTCCTACACAGAGCATTCTAGCAGAAGCAGTTTATAAAAGTTGCAAATAAGAACCCAGCACTAAAGCATGAATGTCCACTAATACAAAATAGGAATGTTATACAAATACCAACACAAGCCTTAAGGCCTTACAAAAGTTTCACTTGATATTACATGGTTTACAAACCACGGCACGCAGGCCGGTCATACATGAATAAAACAGTAAACACTTCCAATTAGGCCTTCGAGGGCCGGCTTCGCACTTGGGCTTTAGCCCGCTATTGACCGCTTGGTCCAGCAGCACCTACAAGCAACAAACCACCGCACGGTGGCAAAACAAGGCAACGGTCAGCAATGCTGACCAAATTATAACGATCCCGCCCCCAACTCGCGGTGGCGATGCTCCTTCCCTGCATTTCATTAGCATAAACGAGCAATATATAACAATATTCATTTCATCACACACGTTGGCTCGCACGGCCAGATGCCCCGTGCTCTCAAGGCACATTCTCGGTGAACCGGTCGATGTCACGTCAATTAAAGCCATACACATTCTGGACTCACCACCGCCACTTTGACAGCCAAACCTATGAGCATTTTGTCTTCTTGGTCTGGGTCACGACAATTTAAGCCATTGACCGCCAAAGACCCTAATCTATGCCAATGGCAAGTGCCACGTACCCTTAGGTCTCTTTAACCGAACGACATAGAACGGGTACGGTTCCATCTAACCCGTGCTCACATCGCAACGACAATTTAAGCCATATGCGCGGGTCAAACTTCCCCCGAGTCACATTTCCATCACAATTCACATAACCCGGTTATGTTCAAGTTGGCTCTCAGGCCACCAAGTTGGCAAGATCACGCATCCGCCCAGTTTTCCGGGTGCACCTTTGGGTTAATCCCCAAGGCTCCCTGTTGCAATCTACCGTGTAGAAAACCCGAAAAACAACCAATAGCACGGAGTCTTCTCCGGCATTATGCAATGCAACATCATCGATCCATACCAACGTGTCTGGGTAGGCTTCACACATCATGCCTATGTCCGTTCTCGCTTACGAACTCTATACAACGGAGACTTCACATATCTACCCGAAGGAACGCCTCCAACTCTCCGCAAACTCGCGAGAGCGGGCTTCCTATGCAAAGAAGGAGAGCTACTCATGCTCAAGAAGAGAATCATTACCCTTGCGTTCTTCTTTGGCGCCATGGAAAAATAAGCGCATGAAAAGCACCGCACTAGCTTTGCCTCCGTGGATCCGGAGTCGGCTCGCGATTTGGAGCTTCGAAACTCCTCCAATGGCCGGATCTAGCTCCTTCTTCCTTCCTTGACTCTCCTCTCTCTCTAAGCTTTTAGAAAGATATCCACTCATGAAAAGTGAGGGTTTCTAAGTCCAATCCCGGGTATATCCCTTCAGGAACAACCCCCAGCCGTTGGATCATCAATTAAAGAAATGAAAGGCTTTGATTCGGGACTGAAATGCCCAATCTGGATCGCACACGGCCTGGCACACACCCGTGTCCAGTGCCGTGTGCCTCATTCGCCGTCAAAATCGGCTCGCCTGGAACAACACACGGGTACCGAACACGCCCGTGTTCGACCTGACATGCCCGTGTTCCACCTGACACGGCCGTGTACCCCCATCGTTTTCCCCGAAAACAACCCGAGCACTGTACGGGTTCTAGGACACGCCCGTGTCCTTGCCCGTATCACCTCAACACGCCTGGGCTCTAGGCTGTGTACACGGTCTCGATACTCGACACTTCGTCGAGCGAAGGTCGTCGACCTGATGACACGGCCTTGGACACGCCCGTATCCTAGGTCGTGTGCCTTGTCTCGACACATCGTCGAGCAACGTTCGTCGACTCCCCGGGACAAGTGTCGACACGGGTTGACATGCCCTGCGACACGCCCGTGTCGCAGGCCGTGTGCCATGTATCGACACTTCGTCGAGCGCAATGTCGACTTCACGGGCTGAGTGTCGACACGGGTCGACACGCCCTGCGACACGCCCGTGTCGCAGGCCGTGTGCCCTGTCTCGACACAACATCGAGCGAAATTCATCGACACCCTGGGCCGATCATCGACACGACCTTGACACGCCCTGCGACACGCCCGTGTCGCAGGCCGTGTTCTCTGCTCGACAATCGTCGATGCCAAAATCGTCGACCTCTCGACCAACTCGACGACACAAGCCTGACACGCCATGGGACACGCCCGTGTCCCAAGACGCGTGCCTCCTGCCAGAACCCAAAACTGGCCCAAAATGTCACCCGTCGCTCCTTTGAGTTTCCGGGTGTTACAACTCTCCCCCTCTTAAAATAATTTCGTCCACGAAATTATATAAAGGAAAGACATGTACAAAACCAAAATTTGTACCTGAGCGGAACAACTCCGGATACTCGTCAAGCATAGTTTGCTCTCGCTCCCAAGAGAGCTCCTCATGACCGCAATTGTCCCACCGGACCTTGACCATCCTGATCTCTTTATTGCGTAGCCGCTTGACCTCCGAGTCCTCAATCTGCACGGGCTTGACCTTTGTCGTCAGCCCACTATCCACCGACACTTGATCAACCGCGATCACTTACGTAGGCTCTTGCACCGCCTTTCGAAGCACCGAAATATGGAATACATCATGTAATCCACCAAGCTCCACTGAAAGCTTCAACCGATAGGCCGCTTCACCAACTCGATCCAGAACCTCAAACGGCCCAAGGTACCTCGGGCTTAGCTTTTTCAATCGCCGCACCTGCGAGACACCCTTGAACGGCTTGATCTTTAAGTATACATAATCGCCCACAACGAACTCCACGTTCATATGCTTGGCATTATAGTACTTTGCTTGCCGGTCCTGAGCGATAAGCAGCCTTTCCCGAATGGTTCTCACCAAAGAAGTTGCATCCTCCACTTCCGATCGCTTATACAACTTTGACTCACCCGTTTCCAACCAAGACAACGGCGTGCGACATTTTCTACCATATAGGGCCTCGAATGGCGCCATCTGAATACTCGCTTGGTAGCTATTGTTGTATGTGAACTCCACCAAATAAAGGTGGTCTTCCCATTGCTTTCCGAAATCCAAGACACACATGCGGAGCATGTCTTCCAAGGTTCTATTGACCCTCTCGGTCTGCCCATCCGTTTGCGGATGGAAGGCTGTGCTAAATTTCAACTTTGTTCCCAACATTTGCTGCACTAGCCTCCAATCATTGGACGTGAACCGCCCATCTCGGTCACTCACGATGCTGCGGGGCACACCATGAAGCCGCACTATGTTATCCACATAAAGCTTTGCCAACCTCTCCACCGGATCATCCTTCCTATGCGGAATGAAATGCGACACCTTCGTTAACCGATCCACGACCACCCAAATAACGTCGTTCCCCTTTTGCGACCTTGGCAAACCGTGCACAAAGTCCATAGAGATGTCGTCGAATTTCCACTCCGGGATAGGCAAGGACTTAAGAAATCCTCCCGGCTTTTGGCACTCCGCCTTCAGCAAGGCGCAAGTTTGGCACTTCGCTACGTATAGCGCCACATCCTTCTTCAAACCCGGCCACCAAAACAGTTTCTTCACATCACGGTACATCTTCATGCTCCCCGGGTGAATCGAGTACTTGGTATGGTGTGCCTCGTACAACAACTCCCCCCGCAAATTACCCACACTTGGGACGCACAGACGACCGTCTTTCCAAAGTAATCCGTCCTCCACGACGAATTGGGAATTTGACCCATCCAGAGCCTCTACCATGAACTACTTCATATGAGCATCCAATCCAAAGCCTGTCGAATACGATCAGCCAGGTCATATTGGACTTCAGTCCAATTCAGAACTGCTTGAGCATTTGATTGCCTATCCACACAAACAATCTCCAACGCCTCCAACTCCCGCACCAACCGCTCATCATGCACCGATAGCCAATTGGCTTGAGCTGGGGCTCGGCGACCCAACGCGTCCGCAACCACTTTCCCTTTACCAGGCACGTAGTGGATCTTGAATGTATAGTCCCCCAGGAACTCCATCCATCTACGCTGCCGCATATTCAGATCCTTCTGATCAATAAGATACTTCAGGCTCTTGTGATCGGTGTAGATATCAATCTTCACAACGTACAAATAGTGTCTCCACAGCTTCAAGGCAAAAATCACGGCCGCTAACTCCAAGTCATGGACCGGATAGTTCCTTTCATGCACTTTTAGCTGTCTCGAGCCATAAGCTATTACACTTCCGTGTTACAGTAGCACGCAACCCAAACCGCTGCCCGAAGCATCACTATAAATCTCATAGCCTTCGGTCCCACATGGCGAACTCAGCACAGGCGCCGTGGTCAACCGACACTTCAACTCCTCAAAAGCTCGCGCGCACTCCGGCGTCCAAACAAACTTATGCTCCTTCCTCGTCAAAGTAG
Source organism: Platanthera guangdongensis (assembly GCA_039583875.1). NCBI lineage: Eukaryota > Viridiplantae > Streptophyta > Magnoliopsida > Asparagales > Orchidaceae > Platanthera > Platanthera guangdongensis. Next base: position 159,093,664 of record CM077147.1, on the reverse strand, counting down.
TGAGAGGTAACGCTATCTGCGAGAAGTTCTCTACGAAGCGCCTATAATAGCCGGCAAGCCCCAAAAAGCTCCGGACTTCCGCTACCGTAGCAAGCTCAGGCCACTCCCGTATCGCAACAATCTTCGTCGGATCCACAGCAATACCCTCTCCACTCACTATATACCCGAGGAACGCCACTGAGGATAGCCAAAACTCGCACTTCGAGAACTTGGCATACAACTGATTTCTCCTTAGCGTCTCCAGAACAAAATGAAGATGCTTGAAGTGATCTTCCTCACTTTGCGAGTACACCAAAATATCGTCGATGAAGACGATCACGAAAAGGTCCAAGTACTCCCTGAAAGTCCTATTCATCAAATCCATGAACACTGACGGCGCATTAGTCAGCCCAAATGGCATGACCGTAAACTCATAATGCCCGTATCTCGTACTAAACGCTGTATTCGGGATATCACTCTCCCTTATTCGCAGCTGATAGTACCCCGACTTGAGATCCAACTTCGAGTACACCGTTGATCCAACCAACTGATCAAAAAGATCATCGATCCGGGGGATCGGGTACTTGTTCTTCTCCGTCAACTTGTTGAGCTCCCGATAATCAATACACAGCCTCAAGCTTCCGTCCTTCTTCTTAACAAAGAGGACCGGTGCGCTCCAAGGCGAAGAACTCGGGCGCACATACCCTTGCTCCAACAACTCTTGCAGTTGAACTTTCAGCTCCGCCATTTCCTTAGGCACTAGCCGATAAGGAGATCGTGACACTGGCTTTGCACCTGGCACTAGCTCAATCGTAAAATCTATCTCCCATTGAGGCGGGGCTCCAGGAAGATCTGCGGGGAACATATCAGGGTATTCCGATACCACTGAAATACAATCCAATGCGGGCTTCGGCTTTGCAACCTCCACTAGTGTAAAGAACAGTTCTGCACCGGCACGAACCGCCTTCACCACCTGAAGAGCAGACATCAACGACTTGCTCGACCCCTTTAAGCCCGTAAAAGTCGTCTCATGACTTGATCCCAGCTTGACTTCCTTGCGACCGCAGTCAATATAGGTCTGCTGCTCCGAGAGCCAGTCCATTCCAAATATAACGTCGAACTCCACCAACGGAAGTTAAGACGCCTGCAGGTCGAAGTCCTGATTCCCAATACGAATCTTAACATCGCAGATCCTATCCGCTCGCATCGAACACCCATTGGGCAACAACACATACAACTTATACTTCGCCATCGAAGAAGGGACTCCGATGCGTGATATAAATCCTTCAGACAAGAAGGAGTGTGAAGCTCCCGTATCGAAGAGTGCTCGTGCCGGATTTTCACAAATCAAAACAAATCCTAAACAAGCAGGGGTAAGGTAACATGTGCATAACAAGTATTTAAAGGAATTGACTTGCTATAAATTAAACCATACCTGTCACCACATCAGCTTGTTTGATGGCCTCCTGTTGGCCAAGATTAAACACCCTTGGTTAGGCCGGAGCATAGTGGGACGCGGTCAACTCCATCGCCTTTCCCTTCTCTTCATAAGTCGCTCCCGGCCTTCTCTCGGACTTAGGACGTCCACTCCAATAGTCACTGGCAAAATGCCCCGTCTTGCCACAAGTAAAACACGCGCCCGGGGTCTGACTCGTAGTCGCCCCAGAAGCACCAGAAGGAGCTGGACCCGAAGTCCTATGCTTCTTGAAAGACCTCCGATAGCCGGACTTTGAAGTAGTCGGCACTTTGAATTCAGATTTCCTATCACCCAAGCTTTTATTTGCTTGTACAATCTTCATGTCCTTCTCCAAGGACCGAGCAGTATTGACCAAGGTTAAGAAACCATGCGTCATCGGCCCCGAGAGTAGTAACCTCAACTCATCTCTCAACCCTTCATAGAAGCGATTAGTCTTGCGCTCCTCATCCACAATAGTGGAGCTAGCATAACGACTCAGACGAGTAAACTCGTGGAGATATTCATCCACGCTCCTCTCACCCTGAACCAACTTCAGAAACTCATTCTCCAATGCTATCCTAGGGAGGTATCTAGCCAAGAACAATCTCGAGAACTCCTCCATCGAGACATCAACAAGTTGCCTACCTCTCAACAAGTGCAGCTCCAATCCTTCCCACCACATTCTCGCTTCACCATCCAAAAGGAACGTAGCGATGGTGGTCATTTGCCACTCCTCCGTCTCCGTTGTTGTCGTGACTCTCTTCACCCTGGAGAGCCAGTATTCAGCCTGAGATGGGGTTCCCAACCCCGAGAATACCGGAGGGTTAAAGCTCATTACCTACTTAAGCTGCCTCTCGGTTGCCCTCCTTGGCACCAACGGTTCCACTACCACTTGTTCCACTCTACTCGGCTCAGCCTCTTGAAGAGGTTCCTGCTCCATCGCAGGAGCGGGCTGCTGCGTTTGCCTTGCAGGCTGCGCATTTATCATGGACAACACTGCTTCGGCCAGCAATCGTAAGTTCTCAGCCGATAGAGGTGTTGCAGGAGCAACATCCGGTGCACTGCTAGCCTCAGAAACTCGGCGTTCCGACGGCCCAACACCACTTCTGGTCACCTATAGTGGTACAAAATACCGTTAAGCGACCAAATAAAATTGCAAACAACAATTATAGGAACACGCAGGTTCCTCAAACACATGTATTTTCATTCCTAAGTGGACATTCATGGGTTCTTTTACTGTTATAACGATGACGCACACAATGTGCTCACCACCCCTTAAAAAGAATTCGCCCACGAATTCACTTTAAGTCCGACCAAAACCAGTAGTCTGATACCAAATTGTAATGCCCCCCATATCCGTCGTATAACATATAGCAGTAGGTCCGGCCGGGGCCCGACGTCGTATGCCATAGACAGACCGGGTGGTTACTCATGGAAACCATCCAACCAATCATAACGTCCTACACAGAGCATTCTAGCGGAAGTAGTTTATAAAAGTTGCAAATAAGAACCCAGCACTAAAGCATGAATGTCCACTAATACAAAATAGAAATGTTATACAAATACCAACACAAGCCTTAAGGCCTTCCAAAATGTTTCACTTGATATTACATGGTTTACAAACCACGGCACGCAGGCCGGTCATACATGAATAAAACAGTAAACACTTCCAATTAGGACTTCGAGGGCCGGCTTCACACTTGGGCTTTAGCCCGCTATTAACCGCTTGGTCCAGCAGCACCTGCAAGCAACAAACCAACGCACTGTGGCAAAACAAGGCAATGGTCAGCAATGCTGACCAAATTATAACGATCCCGCCCCCAACTCGGGACGGCGATGCTCCTTCCCTGCATTTCATTAGCATAAACGAGCAATATATAACAATATTCATTTCATCACAGACGTTGGCTCGCACGGCCACACGCCCCGTGCTCTCAGGGCACATTCTCGGTGAACCGGTCGATGTCACGTCAATTAAAGCCATAGACATTCCGGACTCCCCACCACCACTTTGACGGCCAAACCTATGAGCATTTTGTCTTCTTGGTCTGGGTCACGACAATTTAAGCCATTGACCGCCGAAGACCCTAATCTATGCCAACGGCAAGTGCCACGTACCCTTAGGTCTCTTTAATCGAACGACATAGAACAGGTACGGTTCCATCTAACCCGTACTCACATCGCAACAACAATTTAAGCCATATGCGTGGGTCAAACTTCCCCCGAGTCCCATTTCCATCACAATTCACATAACCCGATTATGTTCAAGTTGGCTCTCAGGCCACCAAGTTGGCAAGATCACGCATCCGCCCAGTTTTCCGGGTGCACCTTTGGGTTAATCCCCAAGGCTCCCTGTTGCAATCTACCGTGTAGAAAACCCGAAAAACAACCAATATCACGGAGTCTTCTCCGGCATTATGCAGTGCAACATCACCGATCCAGACCAACATGTCCGGGTAGGCTTCACACATCATGTCTATGTCTGTTCTTGCTTACGGACTCTATACAACAGGGACTTCACATATCTACCCGAAGGAACGCCTCCAACTCTCCGCAAACTCGCGAGAGCGGGCTTCCTATGCAAAGAAGGAGAGCTACTCATGCTCAAGAAGAGAATCGTTACCCTTGTGTTCTTCTTTGGCGCCATGGAAAAATAAGCAGATGAAAAGCACCACACTAGCTTTGCCTCCGTGGATACGGAGTCGGTTCGCGATTTGGAGCTTCGAAACTCCTCCAATGGCCGGATCTAGCTCCTTCTTCCTTCCTTGGCTCTCCTCTCTCTCTAAGCTTTTAGAAAGATATCCACTCATGAAAAGTGAGGGTTTCTAAGTCCAATCCCGGGTATATCCCTTCAGGAACAACCCCCAGCCGTTGGATCATCAATTAAAGAAATGAACGGCTTTGATTCGGGACTGAAATGCCCAATCTGGACCGCACACGGCCTGGTACACGCCCGTGTCCAGGGCCGTGTGCCTCATTCGCCGTCAAAATCGGCTCGCCTGAAACAACATACGGGTACCGAACATGCCCGTGTTCGACCTGACACGCCCGTGTTCCACCTGACACAGCCGTGTGGCCGGCCGTGTACCCCCATTGTTTTTCCCAGAAAACAACCCGAGCACTACATGGGTTCTAGGACACGCCCGTGTCCTTGCCCGTGTCACCTTAACACGCCTGGGCTCCAGGCCGTGTACACGCACTCGACACTTCGTCGACCTGATGACACGGCCTTGGAGACGCCCGTGTCCTAGGCCGTGTGCCTTGTCTCGACACATCGTCGAGCAAAGTTCGTCGACTCCCCGGGACGAGTGTCGACACGAGTTGACACGCCCTGCGACACGCCCGTGTCGTAGGCCGTGTGCCATGTCTCGACACTTCGTCGAGCGCAATGTCGACTTCACGGGCTGAGTGTCGACATTGGTCGACACGCCCGTGTCGCAGGCCGTGTGCCCTGTCTCGACACAACGTCGAGCGAAATTCGTCGACACCTTGGGCCGATCGTCGACACAGCCTTGACACGCCCTGCGACACGCCCGTGTCGCATGCCGTGTTCTCTGCTCGACGATTGTCGACGCCAAAATCGTCGACCTCTCGACCAACTCGATGACACAAGCCTGACACGCCATGGGACACGCCCGTGTCCCAGGCCGTGTGCCTCATGCCAGAACCCAAAACTGGCCCAAAACGTCACCCGTCACTCCTTTGAGTTTCAGGGTATTACAAGGTCAGCCTTTGCTGACCGACGTTACTAATAAATTTTACAGGGCAAGGATCGCATGCAGGAGCTAGCTCGCCGGCCAGAAAGGCGTAAGCCTCATGAAGTGCTTTTTCTCTTTTGTAGCTCTACTTATATGACGTTGTATGTGTGAGGTTCACGTTGTCCGGCTTGCATGCCGAGGTAGACTAGGCGTGCTATGCACTTTCTTGACTATTTTATTATTTGAGTTTGGACACATGTTGTAAGGCCATAAGGCCATTGTTATTACTCTTCTTGTAGTGGATAACTTCTAGTCTTGCTTTTGTTTTCGCTGTGTTGTGCAAAGTGTTTTGAGTGTGGGTAGCTATATCAACTTATAATACTAAAGCTGTGGCGTCCGTATGTTGTGGGGCCCCGGCCGGACCCATATTATACGTTCATTACAGGGGAGGTGTTACAAGTATGGCCAGTTGGGACTATCAGCTTTCTGTTCTGCAAAGAGAGTTTGCTGCTGCTGCTGATGTTGATGTTGCTACTGTTGACTTCCTGAAGAATGATGCCTTTGCTGACTGCTTCCAGAAGTTCTCCCTTTATGTCTCTGATAAGTTTGAATAGGGGCAGATCTCTGAGAACTAGAGCTAGAAGCACCAGCTGCAGGAGGAGGAGGAGGTGGTGGATCTTTTCTATATCTCTGAACTGAAGGAGGAGAGTATCTTCTGCCTCTCTTCCTCTCCTTTTGTTCATTCTTGGACAGCCACATCCAAGCTGCCATCCCTTTGTATGGTGTTATCTTTTGCAGAATGTAATAGGGAGTGTCATTTGCTGGATTAGGCTTAGGAGCAGGAGGAGGAGGAGCTTTTCTTTTCTTTGATACTTGTTTCCTCTTCTTCTTTATATCCTCCTCATCTGAATCTTCATCCCCATCTTCATCATCATCATCACTGGCAGAACCCTGAGGGTTATCATATAGAGCATACAATACTTTCAATGCTTTAGCATAAGTAGTAGTCTTTTCTGTAGCAGGAGCAGAGGTTTCAAAGGCTGGAGTTTCAGCAGAAGTTGGAGAAGAAGCTATACAAGAATCAGAAGTAACTGGGATAGAGCTTTCAGCTGCTACCTTATTTTCTTCTGCAATGTCAGCCAAGATCAATGCATCTAGATCTGGCATGGGAGAGTCATCCATCACAAAGGTTGGTGCTAAGATAGCTTCTGGAGGGGATGGAATGACTGCAGAGTCTGGAAGTACAAAGATGTCCCTAAGTTGCTTAGCAACTGTTGGACTGATAGGAGATGTATAAGGAACAATAGCCAAATGTGGCTTAGTGAAGTTTGCTGGAAGAAGATGCATATGTACAATATCAAAAGTTTTCAGCAAATCTTCTAAGTTAACTGTGGGATTAAGAATGAAATCACCAACAGTCTCATCAATATCCATATCAGTATCAATAAAATCACTCAAATCTTTATCTATACATTCTGTATATACTACTGGTGAAGCCGGAGCATCTGCTAGAGCAGGAGCTAAAGACTCTGAAGCTGAAGCTGTTGCTTCATCATCAGGCATCTCCCCCTGCCTAGTGTCAGTGGGAGCTGAGGCCAGGCCCCTGGCTGAAGATGGGGCAGCAGTAAGAGCAGATAGTTGGGCAGATAAATATGAGATGGTGGTAGCAAGAGGTGTAATAGCCTCTGATATAAGGGATTTTAGAAGGGGAGTGATGATGGAGATGATTGATGATATGGTACATGGATCCAACGATATTGTGGGAGAGGATGGTGTGGAAGGTGTGGAAGTGGCAATAATGGTAGGGGTAGAAAGTGGAGCAACAGGTATTGGAACACTTGGAGGGATGATGGATGATGATAGGGATGGATGGGTGGCATCGTTCAGGATTGTGTCTAGTGAGAGATGGTAAGATGGTATGGAAGAAAGATGTGGGGGAAGAGGAGATTGATGTGGTGTGGGAATGTATGTATCATGAGGGGAAGCAGGAGGTGTGGTTGGTTGATGTTCTTGAAGAGGGGAAGAGGGGATGTCAGTGATGTCAACTGGTAAAGATGGAGCATGTTGAGATGAAGGTGGTAGTGTTGAAGGAAAGGCTGGAAGAGAAGATGTGGAAGGAATGCTCACTTCAACAGGGTGGGGAGTGGCCTTAACAGCTCTTGTGTCTTCAGAAGCTGTGGTGGAGGAGGTGGAAGCCTTAGAGGGCTTAGTGATGGTCCTCTCCCACCTACCAAATAAGGCACATGTTTGCCTTTTACTGACATTGATGAATATGGTCTGCGAGACCAGTGATTCTGCAGCCTTTTCCTGTAGAAATATTCTTAGTATTCTTCCAAAACAAACTTCCTTCTTGGTGTTTTTTCTTCTTTATCAGATCAAACAAAAACCGTGCCCAATTTATTGGTTTCTTGTTTATAATGGCACACATAGCCAGAAACTGTTGTTTGGTGATATAATCATGGGCAGTGTGTTCCCCAAGTAATACTTTGCCAACTAAGTCTGCTAAAAACTTATAGGGGGCAGATAGGTGTTTCTTCAAAAGCTTGTTAGGATTATCTCCAGTATAATCCACGAGGCTTAGCATCATATCCGATTCCTCTACTTCAATCTCGAGTTCCTCTTCTCCATTTCTTAATCCAAATATTTCAGTTAGGATGGCGGGAGTTAAGGAGATGGAGTTACCCGCGATGGTGCCCGTCATGATATTCTCTTCTGTTTGCGATAGAGTGTAGACCCATTCCCTGATTTCAGTGCTGTGCAGCTAGATCCTTCTAGTCATCAGGGGTTTAAGTTGTTGATCTTCAAGAAGTTCCAGAATATACAGAAAGATGGGATCTGAATGTTGAAATGAGTCAAAATCCACATCAAATGCAGTATCGAACTTCATCGCAGCCAAAGCTCCTGCTGGAATCGCCATGAAATCACCTGCAAAAGAGAGAAACGGTGATCAAGTGCACGAGAATAGAAGGCGCGGGATGGAGGTCGAAAAAAACCTAGATATAAGGTTTTCCAGAATAAGAATCGACAAACTCCGCTCCACGAAAACAAAAATAGTTCTTCGAACTGAGTTCGATGAAATGATTTAGTAACAAATAATTCGTCGATCTCACCCAGAAGACTTGAAGACAATTCGTCGAACTCCGGTCGACGAATATCTTCTGAAGCAAGTTCGTCGATCTCCGGGCGACGAAAATTGTTTCACACAGAGAATTAAGCGAACTCCATTCGACGAATATCTCGCAAACCTTCCCTGGTTCGTCGAACGCCATTCGACGAACTTTGGAAAATTCGTCGAGTGCAGATAAAAATCAAATAAAATCTTCTCCATTGACCATGCCAAGCTGATTTATAAAGAACATATGATTTCTCTCATCCAGAGGTTTGGTGAATATATCAGCCCTTTGTAAATCACTGTAAATATAGACAAGATTGATTTTCTTTTTGTCTACGCACTCTCTAATGAAATGATGTCATATATCAATATGTTTTATCCTACTATGGTGAACTGGATTCTGTGCTATGACTATAGCACTTATATTATCACAAAGTAGTGTTGAGTTATTTAAATTAAACCCATAATCAAGAAGCTGATTTTGTATCCAAAGCATCTATGAACAACAGCTGCCTGCTGCAATATATTCTACTTCAGTAGTTGAAGTTGACACTAATGTTTGCTTTTTACAAAACCATGATACTAATCTCATACCCAGGAACTTGCAAGTTCCTGAAGTACTATTTCTATCTACCCTGCATCTAGCAAAATCAGCATTAGAGTATCCAGTTAACTCAAATTCTGATTCAGCAGGATACCATAGGCCCAGATTAGGACAACTCTTTATATATCTTGAAATCTTTTTTAATAAAATTAGATGGGATTCTTTAGGGTTCACCTGGAACCTAGCACAAAGACATGTGGCAAACATAATATATGGCCTACTTGCTGTTAGGTATAATAGGGACCCAACAATGCCCCTATAAAGTTTTTGATCCACAGGTTTCCCTGGTGCATCAGAGTCCACAACAACATTGGTAGCCATGGGAGTTTTCTTGGCTGAGGCATCAGTCATCCCAAACTTTTTTAGAAGTTCTTTAGCATATTTTGCTTGAGAGATGAAGATGCCATCAGGGAGCTGCTTCACTTGGAGTCCAAGGAAGTAGGAAAGCTCTCCCATGCTACTCATTTCAAATTTGGAATGCATGAGGTCAGAAAACCTCTTGCATAGTTTTGAATCTGTAGAGCCAAATATAATGTCATCTACATATATTTGCACTAATAAGATTTGGTCCTGATGATGTCTAGTGAAAAGAGTTTTATCTACAGTTCCTCTTGTAAATTTATGCTCTAATAGAAAGCTAGCTAAGGTCTCATACCAAGCTCTTGGAGCTTGCTTTAGACCATAAAGAGCCTTATGCAGTTTAAAAACATGAGAGGGATAAGTTGAAGAAATAAAACCTGGAGGTTGTTCTACATAAACCTCTTCTTGTAGTACTCCATTTAGGAAAGCACTCTTTACATCCATTTGGAAAACCTTGAATCTCTTGAATGCTGCATAGGCATGAAATATTCTTATGGCTTCCAACCTTGCCACAGGTGCAAAGGTTTGATCAAAATCAATCCCTTCTTCTTGCCTATATCCATGAGCAACAAGCCTTGCCTTGTTCCTCACAATCACACCTTGGGCATCAAGCTTATTCCTAAAAACCCACTTAGTTCCAATCACTGGATAGCCTTTAGGCCTTGGAACCAAGTCCCAAACTCTACATCTCTCAAATTGATTTAGTTCCTCTTGCATTGCAAGAATCCAATGGGGATCTTGCTCAGCATCAGTTATGGATTGAGGCTCAATTTGGGAGAGAAAGCAGGCATGCATCACATCATGGTTGAGTTGATGCCTTGTCTGTACGCCTACTGATATGTCTCCAATTACTTGAGATCTGGGGTGATCCCTAAGTGTGACAAATTCAGTGAGTGGAGTTGGTTGTTTAACAACATTTGGTATTGATTCATCTTGTGGAATTGCATTTGCTGTTGGTAGAGATTCATTTGCATCACCTTCTTCCTCTTAACTTTCTTCAATGAATTGTGGAGAGGGATAAGTTGGAACCTCTTGGGTGAGGTTTAGTCCATCCAAGGTCTCACACAAGTGGGGTACCTGCAAGGTGCTATTGGTAGAAGTTTCCTTCTCCTTGCAATACATATTAGTCTCATCAAAAGAAACATGAATAGATTTTTCAATTTTTAATGTTGATTTATTAAACATCCTATATACCTTGCTTACTTGGGAGTATCCTAGAAAACTCCCTCTTCAGCCTTAGCCTCAAACTTTCTAATGTATTTTTTGTTGTTATTGTGTATGTAACAAGTACAACCAAATACTTTAAAATAGTTTATTTTAGGTTTCTTCCCCTTGAGTAATTCATAGGGAGTCCTGTTCTTTAATTTGTGAATAAGACTCCTGTTCAGGACATAATTTGCTGTGCTTACAGCCTCTGCCCAAAAGGTGAGGGGCATGTAAGCATTTGCAATTAATGTACCTACAACTTCAATGAGTGTCCTATTTTTCCTTTCAGCTACCCCATTTTGTTGGGGAGTTCTAGGAGCTGAGAAGCAATGCCTGATATATTCCTTCTCACTGAACTCATGCATAAGAAGAGACTCAAACTCTGTGCCATGATCACTTCTGATCAATGCAACATGAGTAGAGAACTCAATCTGTATGGTACTGAGAAAATCTGTAAGAGCCTTGAATGTATCTGACTTTGATCTCAGAAAGAATACCCAACTGAATCTGGAGAAGTCATACACTATAACTAAAGTGTAGGATTTCCCTCATAGGCTTTGTACAGCAATGGGTCCAAAGAGATCCAACTGTAGCAAGTACAAAATCCTAGGTGAATCACTCTTATTAACTGATTTAAAACTAGTTTTAGTTTGCTTGCCTAATTGACAAGCCCTGCAGAGACCTTCCTTCTTGTAGGGACCAGAAGGTAGACCTCTAACAAGGTTGTGCTTAGATAACCTAGCAATGTTTTTCAGATTTACATACCCTAGTCTTTTGTGCCATAAATCATTCTGAGTACTAGTTAAATTTAGCAAACCGATATCAGTTTTGGTAGAAAGAAAGTTTACTAAGTAAATGTTGCCTTGTCTACTTCCAATTAAAACAGTTTGGTTATTTTTATCAATAATAGAACAAGTGGATGGATTAAAGTATACCTGATAACCATCATCACATAACTGACTTATAGAGATGAGGTTATGCTTGAGTCCACTTACATATGTCACCTTTTTGAATGTGACAGCTCCTATTCTTACTTCTCCAAATCCTTCTGATTGACCACATTTGGAGTCACCAAAGATAACCTTTGGCCCCAGTTTGGACTTGTAGTTGAATAAGATGTCCTTGCTGCCAGTCATATGTTTGGAGCAGCCAATGTCCAGGTACCATGTTTGATTTACCCCTGGATAAGTTTTCACCTGCAATACAACTAGTTAATGATTTTTGACCCAGGTTACCTTGGGCCCTTTGTATGGCTGATAAGAAAAACTAGAGATAAAAGAAAATTTAGGTTGAGATTTGTATCCCAGGGGGTGATATTTCCTAGGTGGTATGATCCAGTCAGCTAGGGGATTAAATGATTTCTTAGAAGTATTTAAGTTTCTGTTGGAATTATAGTTTTGGTGAAGTCTTCCTGGGTTCGACGAATTTATGTAAGTTCATCGACCAGAGTTCAACGAATTGGGTTGAGATCGTCGATCTCTGCCCGGAGAATGAACATGTTCATTCTCTGTGCCCCACGTTCATCGACCTCTGTCCGACGAACCATGCAAAGTTCGTCGATCGCAGTTACACAAATAAATATAACTATAGTTTGAGTTCAGAGTTCGTCGATTTGGGTTCGATGAACTGGCCCCACTTCGTCGATCTGAGTTCGACAAAATTTGCTGAACTTTGTTTTTATTAGGTGTTTTCTGGTTCTTGGTTTTCTGTCCTACTGTCTTAGGGATCTTTTCTACTGGTAGTTCATTATTTACAGTTTCTTTCCCTTTAGCAGACACAAATTTTATTAGGGTTGATAAAATGTTCTTCCTGAGAATGAGGACCAAACCTGATGGAGCACCCAAGCCCTGCTTGCCATTAAGTCTGGCATTGACAGTGCTTGTGATATCCATCAGCTTGAGGCTTCTCCCGTTGAGAGTTTCCTCAAGTTGTTTGGCCTCACAAAGCTCAGTTTTTAGTGAAATTATTTTTTCATTTGCTAAGTTTAGTTCATCTTTTAGCCTAATGTTCTCAGAGTGAACATTTTCTAAAGTTCCTAGTTTCTCCCTAAGAGTTTTAATTTCCTTTTTAGAACGTATCAAGTCTAAACACATAATTTTGAAATCTGATTTAAAAGAATCAGAGTTATAATCAAAAGATGATAATACCTGATCAACTTCTGATTCAAAAGCTTCCTCATTGCATGAATCTTCATCTTTTGAATGACTTCTTGAGGCATCAATTGCCATGAGGCAAAGCTCTTTTGCTCTTTCTTCTTCCTCATCTTCACTGGAGCTTGAAGATGTTGACTCATCTTCTGTCTCACTCCAGGTCTCAGCCACAAACCTCTTTTCCTTTTTCTTGTGCTTGCTGGAAGAGGGTTTGCTGATGTACTATCTTCTAGAGTCCTTTTCCTTTCTCTTGTCCTTCTTCTGGTTCTCTGGAGACTCAGAGAGGAAGTGCCCAGGCTTTCTGCATCCATAGCACACAACTTCTTTAGTTGGTGTCTTATCATACTTTGGTTTGTCATTTGTTCTTGCTGACTTTCTCCTGAAGTCCTTTCTAGCCATCTTGAAGAATCTCTTAGCAAAGAGACTCATAAGCTCTTCATTTGTTGTTAAAGTTTCTGATTCTTCTGAAGCTTTGAAGGGTATATTCTGTTCTCTTCTGGCTGCAGGAGGTGTTCTTTGTTCAGCTGCCTCCCTGATGTTTATCAGTTGCTCATAAGACTTCAGTTTGCCTAATAGAGATTCAGTTGAAATCTCATTCAGACATCTAGCTTCCTTGATGGGCCAGATTCTTGTATCCCATGAGCTTGGAAAGCACATCAGAATCTTGTCATTCACTTCTGTAAGAGTGATGTTCTTGTCCAAGGTCTCGAGCTCATTGATAATTGAGCTTAACCTATTGTATATCTCTGAAACTGTCTCAGCTTCCTGCTTCTTAAAGTTTTCATATTGGGATATAAGATTTGATCTCCTATCCTTTCTCTCATCTGCTGATCCATCCACCATTTGGTTTAGGGAATCCCAAATGGATTTTGCTGAGGTGCACTCAGCAACTTTCTGAAATATATTATCAGACATGGTTTGTGCCAGTATGTTCATGGCTTTTGCATCAGTCATCTTTGCTTTCTTGTATGCATCATTATAGTCTGGAGGAGGTACTGCAGTCATATTTGTAGAAGTGCTTGGAGGAGCAGCAGGTGGTGGATTTACTCATGTTAAGATAGAAGCAAAAATATATTCATCAATAGAATTCATATACAGCTTGATTCTTGCCTTCCAGATGAAAAACCTGTTAAGGTTGCAAACTGGAGGTCTGGTGCTTGCATAATCTTTGTTCTGTGCCATGGCTGTGTTTCTAAGTTAAATGTGAATAAAGTGATGTGTAGATCTAACAAAGGATCTTTGGTTCAAGGGTTAACTTGTCCAACCAAAGGAACCTGCTCTGATACCAATTGAAAGTTAGAGTTAGATCTAGAATACTCTAGCGGGGGGGGGGGGGGGGGTGAATAGAGTATACTTAAAAAATATTAAGTCCTAGTGCAGGAAATAATGAAATGCTAGCAGATAGTAAACCTAATTCACAAGCACAACAAGAACAAAAAGAAAAATAGGCAACCAGACGACACAAGAAATTTATAGTGGTTCCCCAAATCTGGGTAGTCCACTCTTCTACCACCATGGTAGGAATCTACTCAGGTTGTTGATCAGGTGCCTGACACCATTGGGTTTTGATCAGGTCCCCAAAAACCAGCTCAAGTCTTTTGATCAGGAGACTTGCAACCATGAATTACTTTTGAAGGAAGATGACAACCCTTTACAGAGGTGGGGGTGAGAGAGTTGATTATGTCTTCTCTGTCAATAATCAGAGAGAAGACTTATGTGGACTGATGTTAACAAACAGCTCCCCCTGAGATGTAGAATGGTTCAGGGAAGATCTGGAGCTTTGCTGCAGGGTGATAGACCTTCAAGCCGAGTTCTTGACTAGCAGAGATGCAGGAACTTCTTGACTGATTTGATAGTAGTTGTCCTTGGAAGTCCTGGAGAGTATAAGGAAGAAGAAGATTCTTGTAATTATATGATTGTTCTTCTTCTACTGAATAATGATCTCTGCTTGTCACTGTAAGCTGCTGATTTTTTTTATTCTGTCTCTTCGTTTTTGTATATCTCTGTTCGTGTGTTTCTTCTTCTCTATCTTTCAAAATTTTGAATGCCTCAGTCATTAATGCTGACGGCCTTGAGAATAATCAGCAGTGATTAATTTCCCCAACTGTCTTGTGGAAAATCGGCAAGCAATAATCCTGAGGAAGACCGTAATTAATGCTCCATCTAACGGATACATTCAGAGAATGTTAGAGCATTAATTTTTCAGGAATTATCGCATTTGAGTGAGGACAGAATGCCAGAAATGGCTAAGTCTGGAATTGTCGAACTGTTGGCAGAATCCGTCGAACTGAATTACCAGTTCGTCGAGGTGAGATATTGTATTCGTCGACCAGACGGCTTCTGTTCGTCGAGCTGAGTTCCAAGATCGTCGAGCTGATAACAGAACTGCATGCTTCAGAACCTTTTCCTTTTCTGATTGAAGTTCATCGAGCTGAGTTTGTAACTTCATCGACTGGAGTTCAGCAACTATTCTAGACTTAGAATAATTCATGAATATAGTTGTTGAAGTAAAGGATCCAGAATTCATCGACCAATGAACAAAGTTCGTCGACCTGCGAACTTCTAACTAAAGGTTCTTGTGAAGTTGAGGTCCAAGTTTATCGAGCTCAGGATCCATTTCGTCGAACAAAGTCTGAAGTTGGACTTAGAATAATTTGGAGTTATCCTGACTTTAGATAGTTGAAGAAATATCCCAAATTTCTTCGACCAGAGAACGAAGATCGTCGAGCTCAACTCAGAGAAATATCTCAAGATCGTCGAGCTGAGGACATCAATCGTCGACCTGAGAATTTGACTTGTCCTTCTGAAACAGCTTCTGTGAACTATGTCGACACATATCCTTCTTGTGTCGACTGAGCTAGTGTCGACTAATATTATCTGTGTCGACTGATAGTCTATTGTGTCGACACAAATCCTCTGGATGTCGCACAGCCTTTCTGTGTGTCGACACAATTCTGGGTGTCGACACAACTGCTTGAGTCTCTAACAAGCTGTTGTAGGCAGATCCATGTGATGTTGACTCTTGGACGAGACTCCAGGACACAACTATGACCCTGACTATACATGTTGGGTCAAATCATCCTAAGTTAGTGAACCTAGCCCAAATCAACTAGTGACCAACAATCTCCCCCTATTTGGGTGAGGTCACTAATAGACTCAAAATAAAAACATAAGAATAAATAAAGCAGGAAAAAGGTATATCTGGCAGAGATTACTAACACATGCATCAAATATATATGTACATGAGCTTTGTTTTAAACAGACAAATCAGTTTTAAAGCTAATGCAGAGAAAAAAATTGAAGTAATGTAAAGATTATTTCTTCTGTTTCTTATCTGTGGGCTTATCTTCTTTAGTCTTTTCTCCTGGTTTAGTAAACATAATCTCTCTATTAGGATCTGAAGCTTCCACCTTGGACATTGTCATGTCAGCAGCTCCTATAATCTTCAAAGATGTAGCCCTAGGGACAACTGCTTCTGGGTGCAACTTCATGTAGTCATCAACATTGAAGAATTTGTTTGTCTTATTATATCTTTTGAGTTCTTCTTTTCTGTACTTAGACATAGTGGAGTATCCTGAGATATTCTTGCCTTCAGATCTTGCTTTGTTGATCATAGAGAGACCAATAAGTTCATGGAACCTGGCCATTCTAGCTGTGTTGGCTGTTTCTGGATCTTCAAAAGGAACAGGAGGTGAGTATGGCCTGTTGGGACAATCAGCTTTCTATTCAGCAAAGAGAGTTTGCTACTGCTGCTGATGTTAATGTTGCTGCTGTTGACTTCCTGAAGAGTGATGCCTTTGCTGACTGCTTCCAGAAGATCTCCCTTTATGTCTCTGATAAGTTTGAATAGGGCAGATCTCTGAGAACTAGAGCCAGAAGCACCAGCTGCAGGAGGAGAAGGAGGAAGTGGTGGTGGATCTTTTCTATATCTCTGAACTGAAGGAGGAGAGTATCTTCTGCTTCTCTTCCTCTCCTTTTGTTCATTCTTGGACACCCACATCCAAGTTGACATCCCTTTGTATGGTGTTATCTTTTGCAGAATCTAATAGGGAGTGTCATTTACTGGATTAGGCTTAGGAGCAGGAGGAGGAGGAGCTTTTCTTTTTTTGGATACTTGTTTCCTCTTCTTCTTTGTATCCTCTTCCTCTGAATCTTCATCCTCATCTTCATCATCATCATCACTAGCAGAACCCTGAGGGTTATCATATAGAGCATCCAATGCTTTCAAGGCTTTAGCATAAGTAGCAGTCTTTTCTGTAGCAGGAGCAGAGGTTTCAAAGGCTGGAGTTTCAGCAGGAGTTGGAGAAGAAGCTATACAAGAATCAGAAGTAACTGGGACAAAGCTTTCAGCTGCTGTCTTATTTTCTTCTGCAATGTCAGCCAAGATCAATGCATCTAGATCTGGTATGGGAGAGTCATCCATCACAAAGGTTGGTGCTAAGATAGCTTCTGGAGGGGATGGAATGACTGTAGAGTCTGGAAGTACAAAGCTGTCCCTAAGTTTCTTAACAACTGCTGGACTGACAGGAGATGTATAAGGAACAATAGCTAAACGTGGCTTAGTGAATTTTGCTGGAAGAAGATGCATATGTACAGTATCAAAAGTTTTCAGCAAATCTTCTAAGTTAACTGGTGGGATTAAGAATGAAATCACCAATAGTCTCATCAATATCCATATCAGTATCAATAAAATCACTCAAATCTTTATCTATACATTCTGTATATGCTGCTGGTGAAGCCAGAGCATCTGCTAGAGCAGAAGCTGAAGACTCTGAAGCTGAAGCTGCTGCTTCATCATCAGGCATCTCCCCCTGCCTGGTGTCAGTGGGAGCTGAGGCCAGGCCCCTGGATGAAGATGGGGCAACAGTAAGAGCAGATATTTGGGCAGATAAATATGAGATGGTGGTAGCAAGAGGTGTAATAACCTCTGATATAAGGGATTTAAGAAGGGGAGTGATGATGGAGATGATAGATGATATGGTACAGGGATCCAATGATATTGTGGGAGAGGGTGGTGTGGAAGGTGTGGAAGTGGCAACAATGGTAGGGGTAGAAAGTGGAGCAACAGGTATTGAAACACTTGGAGGGATGATGGATGATGATAGGGATGGATGGGTGGCATCGTTTAGGATTGTGTCTGGTGAGAGATGGTAAGATGGTATGGAAGAAAGATGTGGGGAAGAGGAGATTGAGGTGGTGTGGGAATGTATGTGTCATGAGGGGAAGCAGGAGGTGTGGTTGGTTGATGTTCTTGAAGAGGGGAAGAGGGGATGTCAGTGATGTCAACTGGTAAAGATGGAGCATGTTGAGATGAAGGTGGTAGTGTCGAAGGAAAGGCTAGAAGTGAAGATGTGGAGGTAATGCTCGCTTCAGCAGGTTGGGGAGTGGCCTTAACAGCCCTTGTGCCTTCAGAAGCTGTGGTGGAAGAGGTGGAAGCCTTAGAGGGCTTAGTGATGGTCCTCTCCCACCTGCCAAATAAGACACATGTTAGCCTTTTACTGACATTGATGAAGATGGTCTGGGAGACCCATGATTCTGCAGCCTTTTCCTGTAGAAATATTCCTAATATTCTTCCAAAAGAAACTTCCTTATTGGTGTTTTTTCTTCTTTATCAGATCAAACAAAAACTGTGCCTAATTTATTGGTTTCTTGTTTATAATGGCACACATAGCCAGAAACTGTTGTTTGGTGATATAATCATGGGCAGTGTGTTTCCCAAGTAATACTTTGCCAACTAAGTCTGCTAAAAACTTATAGGGGGCAAACAGGTGTTTCTTCAAAAGCTTGTTAGGATTATCTCCAGTATAATCCACGAGGCTTAGCATCATATCTGATTCCTCTACTTCAATCTCGAGTTCCTCTTCTCCATTTCTTAATCCAAAGATTTCAGTTAGGATGGCGGGAGTTAAGGAGATGGAGTTACCCGCGATGGTGCCCGTAATGATATTCTCTTCTGTTTGCGATAGAGTGTAGACCCATTCTCTGATTTCAATGTTGTGCAGCTTGATCCTTCTAGTCATCAGGGGTTTAAGTTGTTGATCTTCAAGAAGTTCTAGAATATACAGAAAGATGGGATCTGAATGTTGAAATGAGTCAAAATCCACATCAAATGCAGTATCGAACTTCATTGCAGCCAAAGCTCCCGCTGGAATCGCCATGAAATCACCTGCAAAAGAGAGAAACGGCGATCAAGTGCAAGAGAATAGAAGGCGCGGGACGGAGGTCGAAAAAAATCTAGATATAGGGTTTTCCAGAATATGAATCGACAAACTCCGCTCCACAAAAACAAAAATAGTTATTCGAACTGAGTTCGACGAAATGATTTAGTAACAAATAATTCGTCGATCTCACCCATAAGACTTGAAGACAATTCATCGAACTCCGGTCGACGAATATCTTCTGAAGCAAGTTCGTCGATCTCCTGGCGACGAAAATTATTTCACACAGAGAATTCGACGAACTCCATTCGACGAATATCTCGCAAACCTTCCCTGGTTCGTCGAACGCCGTTCGACGAACTTTGGAAAATTCATCGAGTGCAGACAAAAATCAAATAAAATCTTCTCCATTGACCATGCCAAGCTGATTTATAAAGAACATATGATTTCTCTCATCCAGAGGTTTGGTGAATATATCAGCCCTTTGTAAATCAGTGTAAATATAGACAATATTGATTTTCTTTTTGTCTACACACTCTCTAATGAAATGATGTCATATATCAATATGTTTTGTCCTACTATGGTGAACTGGATTCTGGGCAATATTTATTGCACTTATATTATCACAAAGTAGTGTTGAATTATTTAAACTGAACCCATAATCTAGAAGCTGATTTGGTATCCAAAGCATCTGTGAACAACAGCTGCCTGCTGCAATATATTCTACTTCAGCAGTTGAAGTTGACACTGATGTTTGCTTTTTAGAAAACCATGATACTAATCTCATACCCAGGAACTGGCAAGTTCCTGAAGTACTTTTTCTATCTACCCTGCATTCAGCAAAATCAGCATTAGAGTATCCAGTTAACTCAAATTCTGATTCAGCAGGATACCATAGGCCTAGATTAGGACAACTCTTTATATATCTTAAAATCCATTTTAATAAAATTAGATGGGATTCTTTAGGGTTCACTTGGAACCTAGCACAAAGACATGTGGCAAACATAATATCTGGCCTACTTGCTGTAAGGTATAATAGGGACCCAACAATGCCCCTATAAAGTTTCTGATCCACAGGTTTTCCTGGTGCATCAGAGTCCACAACAACATTGGTAGCCATGCGAGTTTTCTTGGCTGAGACATCATTCACCCCAAACTTCTTTAGAAGTTTTTTAACATATTTTGCTTGAGAGATGAAGATGCCATCAAGGAGCTGCTTCACTTGGAGTCCAAGGAAGTAAGAAATCTCTCCCATGCTACTCATTTCAAATTTGGAATGCATGAGGTCAGAAAACCACTTGCATAGTTTTGAATGTGTAGAGCCAAATATAATGTCATCTACATATATTTGCACTAATAAGATTGGGTCCTTATGATGTCTAGTGAAAAGAGTTTTTTCTACAGTTGCTCTTGTAAATTTATGCTCTAATAGAAAGCTAGCTAAGGTCTCATACCAAGTTCTTGGAGCTTGCTTTAAACCATAAAGAGCCTTATGCAGTTTAAAAACACGAGAGGGATAAGTTGAAGAAATAAAACCTGGAGGTTGTTCTACATAAACCTCTTCTTATAGTACTCCATTTAGGAAAGCACTCTTTACATCCATTTGGAAAACCTTGAATCTCTTGAATGCTGCATAGGCATGGAATATTCTTATGGCTTCCAACCTTGCCACAGGTGCAAAAGTTTGATCATAATCAATCCCTTCTTCTTGCCTATATCCCTGAGCAACAAGCCTAGCCTTGTTCCTCACAATCACACCTTGGGTATCAAGCTTATTCCTAAAAACCCACTTAGTTCCAATCACTGGATAGCCTTTAGGCCTTGTAACCAAGTCCCAAACTCTACATCTCTCAAATTGATTTAGTTACTCTTGCATTGCAAGAATCCAATGGGAATCTTGCTAAGCATCAGTTATGGATTGAGGCTCAATTTGGGAGAGAAAGCAGGCATGCATCACATCATGGTTGCATTGATGCCTTGTCTGTACACCTACTGATATGTCTCCAATTACTTGAGATCTGGGGCGATCCCTAAGTGTGACAAATTCTGTGAGTGGAGTTGGTTGTTCAACAACATTTGGTATTGATTCATCTTGTGGAATTGCATTTGCTGTTGGTAGAGATTCATTTGCATCACCTTCTTCCTCTTCACTTTCTTCAATGGCTTGTGGAGAAGGATGAGTTGGAACCTCTTGGGTGAGGTTTAGTCCATCCAAGGTCTCACACAAGTGGGGTACCTGCAAGGTGCTATTGGTAGAAGTTTCCTTCTCCTTGCAATACATATTAGTCTCATCAAAGGAAACATGAATAGATTCTTCAATTTTTAATGTTGATTTATTAAACACCCTATAGGCCTTGCTTACTTGGGAGTATCCTAGAAAAACTCCCTCTTCAGCCTTAGCCTCAAACTTTCTAATGTATTTTTTGTTGTTATTGTGTATGTAACAAGTACAACCAAATACTTTAAAATAGTTTATTTTAGGTTTTTTCCCCTTGAGTAATTCATAGGGAGTCCTGTTCTTTAATTTGTGAATAAGGCTCCTGTTCAAGACATAATTTTCTGTGCTTACAGCCTCTGCCCAAAAGGTGAGGGGCATGTAAGCATCTGCAAGAAATGTACCTATAGCTTCAATGAGTGTCCTATTTTTCCTTTCAGCTACCCCATTTTGTTGGGGAGTTCTAGGAGCTGAGAAGCAATGCTTAATACTTTCCTTCTCACAGAACTCATGCATAAGAAGAGACTCAAACTATGTGCCATGATCACTTCTAATCAATGCAACATGAGTAGAGAACTCAATCTGTATGGTTCTGAGAAAATCTGTAAGAACCTTGAATGTATCTGACTTTGATCTCAGAAAGAATACCCAACTGAACCTAGAGAAGTCATACACTATAACTAAAGTGTAGGATTTCCCTCATAGGCTTTATACAACAATGAGTCCAAAGAGATCCAACTGTAACAAGTACAAAATCTTAGGTGAATCACTCTTATTAACTGATTTAAAACTAGTTTTAGTTTGCTTGCCTAATTGACAAGCCCTGCAGATACCTTCCTTCTTATAGGGACCAGAAGGTAGACCTCTAACAAGGTTGTGCTTAGATAACCTAGCAATGTTTTTCAGATTTACATGTCCTAGTCTTTTGTGCCATAAATCTTTCTGAGTACTAGTTAAATTTAGCAAACAGATATCAGTTTTGGCAGAAAGAAAGTTTACTAAGTAAATGTTGCCTTATCTACTTCCAATTAAAACAGTTTGGTTATTTTTATCAATAATAGAACAAGTGGATGGATTAAAGTATACCTGATAACCATCATCACATAACTGACTTATAGAGATGAGGTTATGCTTGAGTCCACTTAAATATGTCACCTTTGTGAATGTGACGGCTCCTATTCTTACTTCTCCAAATCTTTCTGACTGACCACATTTGGAGTCACCAAAGATAACCTTTGGCCCCAGTTTGGACTTGTAGTTGAATAAGATGTCCTTGCTGCCAGTCACATGTTTGGAGCAGCCACTGTCCAGGTACTAAGTTTGATTTACCCCTGGATAATTTTTCACCTGCAATACAACTAGTTAATGATTTTTGACCCAGGTTACCTTGGGCCCTTTGTATGGCTGATAAGAAAAACTAGAGATAACAAAAAATTCAGGTTGAGATTTGTATCCCAGGGGGTGATATTTCCTAGGTGGTATGATCCAGTCAGCTAGGGGATTAAATGGTTTCTTATAAGTATTTAAGTTTCTGTTGGAATTATAGTTTTGGTGAAGTCTTCCTGGGTTCGACGAATTTATGTAAGTTCGTCGACCAGAGTTCAACGAATTGGGTTGAGATCGTCGATCTCTGCCCGGAGAATGAACATGTTCATTCTCTGTGCCCCATGTTCGTCGACCTCTGTTCGACGAACCATGCAAAGTTCGTCGATCACAGTTAGACGAATAAATATTACTATAGTTTGCGTTCAGAGTTCGTCGATTTGGGTTCGACGAACTGGCCCCACTTTGTCGATCTGAGTTCGACGAAAATTGCTGAACTTTGTTTTTATTAGGTGTTTTCTGGTTCTTGGTTTTCTGTCCTACTGTCTTAGGGATCTTTTCTACTGGTAGTTCATTATTTACAGTTTCTTTCCCTTTAGCAGACACAAATTTTATTGGGGTTGATAAAATGTTCTTCCTGAGAATGGGGACCAAACCGGATGGAGCACCCAAGCCCTGCTTGCCATTAAGTCTGGCATTGACAGTGCTTGTGATATCCATCAGCTTGAGGCTTCTCCCGTTGAGAGTTTCCTCAAGTTGTTTGGCCTCACAAAGTTCAGTTTTTAGTGAAATTATTTTTTCATTTGCTAAGTTTAGTTCATCTTTTAGCCTAATGTTCTCAGAGTGAACATTTTATAAAGTTCCTAGTTTCTCCCTAAGAGTTTTAATTTCCTTTTCAGAATGTATCAAGTCTAAACACATAATTTTGAAATCTGATTTAAAAGAGTCAGAGTTATAATCAAAAGATGATAATACCTGATCAACTTCTGATTCAGAAGCTTCCTCATTGTTGAATCTTCATCTTCTGAATGACTTCTTGAGGCATCAATTGCCATGAGGCAAATCACTTTTGCTCTTTCTTCTTCCTCATCTTCACTGGAGCTTGAAGATGTTGACTCATCTTCTGTCTCACTCCAGGTCTCAGCCACAAACCCCTTTTCCTTTCTCTTGTGCTTGCTGGAAGACGGTTTGCTGATGTACTGTCTTCTAGAGTCCTTTTCCTTTCTCTTTTCCTTCTTCTGGTTCTCTGGACACTCAGAGAGGAAGTGCCCAGGCTTTCTGCATCCATAACACACAACTTTTTTAGTTGGTGTCTTATCATACTTTGGTTTGTCATTTGTTCTTGCTGACTTTCTCCTGAAGTCCTTTCTAGCCATCTTGAAGAATCTCTTGGCAAAGAGACTCATAAGTCTTCATTTGTTGTTGAAGTTTCTGATTCTTCTAAAGCTTTGAAGGCTATATTCTATTCTCTTCTAGCTGCAGGAGGTGTTCTTTGTTCAGCTGCCTCCCTGGTCTTTATCAGCTGCTCATAAGACTTCAGTTTTTCTAATAGAGATTCAGTTGAAATATCATTCAGGCATCTGTCTTCCTTGATGGGCAAGATTCTTGTATCCCATGAGCTTGGAAAGCACATCAGAATCTTGTCATTCACTTCTGTAAGAGTGATGTTCTTGTCCAAGGTCTTGAGCTCATTGATAATTGAGCTTAACCTATTGTACATCTCTGAAACTGTCTCAACTTCCTACTTCTTAAAGTTTTCATATTGGGATATAAGATTTGATCTCCTATTCTTTCTCTCATCTGCTGATCCATCCACCATTTGGTACTGCAGTCATATTTGTAGAAGCGCTTGAGGAGCAGCATGTGGTGGAGGTACTCCTGTTAAGATAGAAGCAAAAAATATCTTCATCAATAGAATTCATATACAGCTTGATTCTTGCCTTCCAGATGGCAAACCTGTTAAGGTTGCAAACTGGAGGTCTGGTGCTTGCATAATCTTTGTTCCGTGCCATGGCTGTGTTTCTAAGTTAAATGTGAATAAAGTGATGTGTAGATCTAACAAAGGATCTTTGGTTCAAGGGTTAACTTGTCCAACCAAAGGAACCTGTTCTGATACCAATTGAAAGTTAGAGTTAGGTCTAGAATACTCTAGAGGGGGGGGGGGGTGAATAGAGTATACTTAAAAAATATTAAGTCTTAGTGCAGGAAATAATGAAATGCTAGCAGATAGTAAACCTAATTCACAAGCACAACAAGAACAAACAGAAAAATAGGCAACCAGACGACACAAGAAATTTATAGTGGTTCCCCAAAATCTGGGTAGTCCACTCTTCTACCACCCTGGTAGGAATCCACTCAGGTTGTTGATCAGGTGCCTGCCACCAATGGGTTTTGATCAGGTCCCCAAAAACCAACTCAAGTCTTTTGATCAGGAGACTTGCAACCAGGAATCACTTTTGAAGGGAGATGACAACCCTTTACAGAGGTGGGGGTAAGAGAGTTGATTATGTCTTCTCTGTCAACAATCAGAGAGAAGACTTATGTGGACTAATGTTAGCAAACAGCTCCCCCTGAGATGTAGAATGGTTCAGGGAAGATCTGGAGCTTTGCTGCAGGGTGATAGGACTTCAAGCCGAGTTCTTGACTAGTAGAGATGCAGGAACTTCTTGACTGATTTGATAGTAGTTGTCCTTGGAAGTCCTGGAGAGTATAAGGAAGAAGAAGATTCTTGTTATTGTCTGATTGTTCTTCTTCTACTGAATAATGATCTCTGCTTGTCACTGTAAGCTGCTGATTTTTTTGTTCTGTCTCTTCATTTTTGTATATCTCTGTCCGTGTTTTTCTTATTCTCAATCTTTCAAAATTTTGAATGCCTCAGTCATTAATGCTGACGGCCTTGAGAATAATCAGCATTGATTAATTTCTCCAACTGTCTTGTGGAAAATCGGCAAGTAATAATCCTGAGGAAGACCATAATTAATGCTCCCTCTAACGGATACATTCAGAGAATGTTAGAGCATTAATTTTTCAGGAATTATCGCATTTGAGTGAGGACAGAATGCAGGAAATGGCTAAGTCTGGAATCGTCGAACAGTTGGCAGAATCCGTCGAACTGAATTACCAGTTCGTCGAGCTGAGATATTGTATTCGTCGACCAGACGGCTTTTGTTCATCGAGCTGAGTTCCAAGATCGTCGAGCTGATAACAGAACTGCATGCTTCAGAACCTTTGCCTTTTCTGTCTGAAGTTCGTCGAGCTGAGTTTGTAACTTCGTCGACTGGAGTTCAGCAACTATTCTGGACTTAGAATAATTCATGAATATAGTTGTCGAAGTAAAGGATCAAGAATTCGTCGACCAATGAACAAAGTTCGTCGACCTGAGAACTTCTAACTGAAGGTTCTTATGAAGTTGAGGTCCAAGTTCATCGAGCTCAGGATCAAGTTGGTCGAACAAAGTCTGAAGTTGGACTTAGAATAATTTGGAGTTATCCTAACTTTAGATAGTTGAAGAAATATCCCAGATTTCGTCGACCAGAGAACGAAGATCGTCAAGCTCAGCTCAGAGAAATATCTCAAGATCGTCGAGCTGAGGACATCAATCGTCGACCTGAGAATTTGACTTGTCCTTCTGAAATAGCTTTTGTGAACTGTGTCGACAAAAATCCTTCTTGTGTCGACTGAGCTAGTGTCGACTAATATTATCTGTGTCGACTGATAGTCTGTTGTGTCGACACAAATCCTCTGGGTGTCGACACAACCTTTCTGTGTGTCGATACAATTCTTCTGGGTGTCGACACAACTGCTTGAGTCTCTGACAAGATGTTATAGGCAGATCCATGTGATGTTGACTCTTGACCTAGACTCTAGGACACAATTATGACCCTGACTATACATGTTGGGTCAAATCATCCTAAGTTAGTGAACCTAGCCCAAATCAACTAGGTATCCAACACACTGTTTTGACGCGGACGTGTCCTGCTCCTGTTGGTGATTCGTGCGGTGTTTAGCCGTATTTGTCCAGGCCGGACCTGGATCGTATCCGTGCATCCCTTTTGTGGGATCAGACGACTGTGGTTATTTCCCGATGGGGTTATACCCAAGTATAGGGTTTCAAAACCCTTATTCTTCTGTGTGGTTCTCTGTCTAAATCTTAGAGAGAGGGGAGAGAAAAAGAGGAAGAAGGAGTCTAGATCCAGTCGTTGGAGGAGTTTCAGAGCTCCAAATCGCGAGCCGACTTCGGATCTACGAAGGCAAGGAGATTGCGGTGCTTTACATCCGCGTACATTTCCGTGGCGCCAAGGAAGAATGCTAGGGTAACGATTCTCTACTTGAGCATGTGAAGCTCTACTTCTTTTGCATAGGAAGCCCGCTCTCGCGAGTTTGCGATGAGTTTGAGGCGTTCCTTTGGGTAGATATGTAAAGTCCCCGTTGTTTAGAGTCCGTATTCGAGAACGGACATAGGCATGATGTGTGAAGCCTACCCGGACAAGATGGTCTGGATCGGTGATGTTGCATTGCATAAATGGCCGGAGAAGACTCCGTGCGAATGTGTGTTTTTCGGGTTTTCTACGTGATAGATTGCAACAGGGAGCCTTGGGGATTAACCCCAAGGTGCACCCGGAAAACTTGGGCAAATGCGTGATTCTGCCAACATGGTGGCCTAGGAGCCAACTTGAACATAACCGGGTTATGTGAAGTGTGTGACGGAAACGGGACTCGGGATAAGTTTGACCCGCGCATATGTTTTAAATTAACATTACGGTGTGAGCAACGGGTCAGGCGGAACCGTACCCGTTCTATGTCGTTCGGTTAGAGCCATTGGCATAGATGGGGGTCTTCGGCGGTCTATGGATTAAATTGACGTGACCCATGCCGGGAAGATAAAATGCTCATAGTGTGGCCGTCAAAGTGGCGGTGGTGAGATCGAGGTGTCTATGACTTAAATTGACGTGACATTGACCGGTTCACCGAGAATGTGCCTTGAGTGCACGGGGTGTGTGGCCGTGTGTGCCAACGCCTGTGATGCAATGTATATATATATACTGCTTGGTTATGCTAATAAGTGAATGGAAAGGAGCATTGCCGCCCCGAATTGGGGGCAGGATCGTTATAATTTGGTCAGCATTGCTGACCGTTGCTTTTGTTTGCCACCGTGCGGTGGATTGTGCTTGCAGGTGTTGCTGGACCAAGCAGTCAATAGCGGGCTAAAGCCCAAATTGCGAAGCCGGCCCTCGAAGGCCTAATTGGAGTGTTTTACTTGCTTTTGTTCATGTATGACCGGCCTGCGTGACGTGGTATGGAAAATATATAATATGAGTAAACCATTTGTAAGGCCTTAAGGCCAGTACTTGTGTATGTACTTCATTCCTTTTTGGCTTGTTAGTGGACATTCATGCTTGTCACTGGGTTCTTTTAATTGTAACTATTTAAACTGCTTCCGCTAGAATGCTCTGTGTAGGACGTTGTGATTGGTTGGATGGTTTCCATTGAGTAACCACCCGGTCTGTCCGTGGTATATGGCGTCGGGCCCCGGCCGGACCTACTGCTATATGTTATGTGACAGATAGGGGGTGTTACAATTTGGTATCAGACTACTGGTTTCGGTCGGGCTTAAAATGAATTCGTGGACGAATTCTTTTTAAGGGGTGGTGAGCACATGTGTGTGCGTCAACGTTATAATAACAAAAGAACCCATGAATGTCCACTTAGGAATGAAAATACACGTGTTTGGTGAACCTGTGTTTT
This sequence comes from Platanthera guangdongensis, assembly GCA_039583875.1. Lineage (NCBI taxonomy): Eukaryota > Viridiplantae > Streptophyta > Magnoliopsida > Asparagales > Orchidaceae > Platanthera > Platanthera guangdongensis. Next base: position 159,065,658 of record CM077147.1, on the reverse strand, counting down.
CCTATAATTGCTGTTTGCAATTTTATTTGGTTGCTTAACGGTGTTTTGTTCCACTATAGGTGACCAGAAGCGGTGCTGGGCCGTCGGAACGTCGAGTTTCTGAGGGTAGCAGTGCACCAAATGATGCTCCTGCAACACCTCCTTTGGCCGAAACCATTCGACTGGTGGCTGAAGCAGTGTGTGCAATGATCAATGCGCAGCCTGCATGGCAGGTGCAGCAGCCTGCTCCTGCGATGGAGCATTTACCACTGCAAGCGGCGGAGCAGAGAAGGGTGGAACAGGTAATAGAGGAACCGGTGGTGCCGAGGAGGGAAACCGAGAGACAGCTCAAACATGTCATGAGCTTTAATACTCCGGTATTCTCTGGGTTGGGAACCCCATCTCAAGCTGAAGACTGGCTCTCCCGTGTGAAGAGAGTCTTGACAGCAATGGAGACGGAAGAATGGCAAATGACCACTATTGCTACGTTCCTTCTGGACGGTGAAGCGAGATTTTGGTGGGAAGGCTTGGAGCTTCATCATTTGAGAGGTAGACAACTTACAGACGTCTCGATGGAGGAGTTCTCGAGACTGTTCTTGGCTAGGTACCTCCCTTCGGCGCAGTGGATAGCGTTGGAGAATGAGTTCCTGAAGTTGGTTCAAGGAGAGAGTAGCGTGGATTAATATCTCCACGAGTTTACTCGATTGAGTCGGTATGCTAGCTCCACCATCGTAGATGAGGAGCGCAAGACGAATCGATTCTACGAAGGGTTGAGAGATGATTTGAGGCTACTACTCTCGGGGCCGATGACACAGGATTTCTTGACCTTGGTCAACACGGCCCGGTCCTTGGAGAAGGACATGAAGAATGTTCAAGCAAAGAAAAGCTTGGGTGATAAGAAGTCTGAGTTCAAGGTGCCGAGTACTTCTAAGTCCGACTATCGAAGGTTCTACAAAAAGGCTAGGACTTCGGGTCTAGCCCCCTCTTCTGGTGCTTCTGGGGCGACTACGGGTCGTACCCCGGTGCATGCTTTACTTGTGGAAAGTCGGGGCATTTTGCCCGCGATTGCTGGAGCGGACGTCCCAAGTCCGAAAGGAAGCCGGGAGCGACTTATGAAGAGAAGGGCAAGGCGGTGGAGTCAACCGCATCCCATTATGCTCCGGCCCAACCGAGGGTTTATAATCTTGGCCAACAAGGAGGCCATCAAACATGCGGATGTGGTGATAGGTAAAATTTAAATTTATAGCAAGTTAATCTTTTAAATACTTGTTATGTGCTTGTTACCTTACCACTGCTTGTTTAGGATTTGTTTTGATTTGTGAGTATCCGTCAAGAGCACTCTTTGAAACGAGAGCTTCACACTCCTTCTTGTACGCAGGATTCATATCACGCATCGGAGTACCTTCTTCGATGGCGAAGGACAAGTCAGATGTTTTGTTACCGAATGGGTGTTCGATGCGCGCGGATAAAGCATGCGGTGTTAAGATTCGCATTGGGAATCAAGAGTTCGATATGCAAGTGTCATTACTACCATTGGTGGAGTTCGACGTTATATTTGGCATGGACTGGCTCTCGGAGCAGCAAGCCTATATTGATTGCGGTAGCAAGGAAGTCAAGCTGGGAGCAGGTCGTGAGATGACTTTCACGGGCTTGAAGGGGGTCGAGCAAGACGTTGATGTCTGCTCTTAAGGTGGTGAAGGCGGTTCGTGCCGGTGCAGAACTGTTCTTTACACTAGTGGAGGTTGCAAAGCCTAAGCCCGCGTTGGACAGTATTTCAGTGGTAGCTGAGTACCCTGATGTGTTCCCCGCAGATCTTCCTGGAGCCCCGCCTCAACGGGAGATAGATTTCACGATTGGGCTAGTGCCAAGTGCAAAGCCTGTGTCACGATCTCTGTATCGGCTAGCGCCTAAGGAAATGACGGAGCTGAAGGTGCAACTCCAAGAGTTGTTGGAGCAAGGGTATGTGCGTCGAAGTTCTTCGCCTTAGAGCACACCGGTCCTCTTTGTTAAGAAGAAGGACGGGAGCTTGAGGCTATGTATTGATTACCGAGAACTGAACAAGTTTGACGGAAAAGAACAAGTACCCGATCCCCCGGATTGATGATCTATTCGATCAGTTAGTCGGGTCGACGGTGTACTCAAAGTTGGACCTCAAGTCCGGGTACTATCAGCTGCGAATAAGGGAGAGTGATATCCCGAAGACAGTGTTCAGTACGATATACGGGCATTACGAGTTTACGATCATGCCGTTTGGGCTGACTAATGCGCCGTCAGTGTTCATGGATTTGATGAACAGGACCTTCAGGGAGTACTTGGACAATTTTGTGATCGTCTTCATCGACGATATTTTGGTGTACTCGCAGAGTGAGGAAGATCACTTCAGGCATCTTCATTAGGTTTTGGAGATGCTAAGGAGGAATCAATTGTACGCCAAGTTCTCGAAGTGCGAGTTTTGGTTGTCCTCAGTGGCGTTCCTCGGTCATATAGTGAATGGGGAAGGTATTGCAGTGGATCCGGCGAAGATTATTGCGATACGGGAGTGGCCTGAGCTTTCTACGATAGCGGAAGTCCGGAGCTTTCTGGGGCTTGCTGGCTATTATAGGCGCTTCGTAGAGAACTTCTCGCGGATAGCGTTATCTCTAATTACTTTGACGAGGAAGGAGCAGAAGTTTGTTTGGATGCCGGAGTGTGCGCGAGCTTTTGAGGAGTTGAAATGTCGGTTGACCACGACGCCTGTGCTGAGTTCGCCGAGTGGGACCGAAGGTTATGGATTTATAGCGATGCTTCGGGCAGTGGTTTGGGTTGTGTGCTGTTACAGAATGGAAGCGTTATAGCATATGGCTCGAGACAGCTAAAGGTGCACGCGAGGAACTATCCGGTCCATGACTTGGAGTTAGCAGCCGTGATTTTTGCCTTGAAGCTGTGGAGGCATTATTTATACGGTGTGAAGATTGATATCTACACCGATCACAAGAGCCTGAAGTATTTGATTGATCAGAAAGATCTGAACATGCGGCAACGTAGATGGATGGAGTTCCTGGGGGACTATACATTCAAGATCCACTACATGCCTGGTAAAGGTAATGCGGTTGCGGACGTGTTGAGTCGCCGGGCCAAAGCTCAAGCCAATTGGCTATCGATTCATGACGAGCGGTTGGTTCGGGAGTTGGAGGCGTTGGAGATTTCTTGCGTAGACAAGCAGTCAAGTGCTGAAGCACTCTTGAATTGGACTGAAGTTCAATATGACCTGGCTGATCAGATTCGACAGTCTTTGGATTTGGATGGCCACATGAAGCAACTCATGATAGAGGCTCTGGATGGGTCAAATTCCCAATATGAAGTTGTGGATGGATTGCTTTGGAAAGACGGTCGTCTTTGCGTCCCAAGCGTGGGCAGTTTGCGGGTGGATTTATTGTACGAGGCGCAACATACAAAGTACTCGATTCACCCGGGGAGCACAAAGATGTACCGCGATGTTAAGAAACTGTTTTGGTGGCCGGGTTTGAAGAAGGATGTGGCACTCTAGGTGGCGAAGTGCCAAACTTGCGCCTTGGTGAAGGCGGAGTTCCAAAAACCGGGAGGATTTCTGAAGTCCTTGCCTATTCCGGAGTGGAAATTCGACGACATCACTATGGACTTTGTACACGGGTTGCCAAGGTCACAAAAGGGGAACGATGACATCTGGGTGGTCATAGATCGGCTAACGAAGGTATCGCATTTCATTCCGGTCGATCACGTGCCGATTGATAGTGGGTCGATCACGTGCCGATTGATAGTGGGTCGACGACAAAGGTCAAGCATGTACGAATTGAGGATTCGGAAGTCAAGCGGCTACGCAATAAAGAGATCGGGATGGTCAAGGTCCGTTGGGACAATTACGGTCGAGAAGATCTCTCTTGGGAGAGAGAGTAGACTATGCTTGACGAGTACCCGGAGTTGTTCCGCTCAGGTACAATTTTAGTTATATACTTATCTTTCCTTCATGTAATTTTGGGGCGAAATTCTTTTAAGAGGGAGAGAGCTGTAATGCCCCAAAACTCAAAAGAGCGACGAGTGATGTTTCGGGCCAAATTTGGAATTTGGTAGGGGGAACAAGGCCTGTGACACGGGCGTGTCCCAGGGCGTGTCGAGCTGGTTCGACGATTTGGTCGTGTGTTTGACGATTTTGGATTTGACGATCGTCGAGCAGAGAACACGGCCTGGGACACGGGCGTGTCCCAGGGCATGTCGAGAGGGGTTCGACGATTTAGCCAAAGATCTGGCAAATCGATCAGGCAGTTTTCTGGGTTTGACGATCGTCGAGCAGCGTTCGATGATCTGGTCACAATTCTGTGGTCGACAATCTGTCGATATTCTGCGGTCGACGAATTGTCGACATTCTGCGGTCGACGAATCGCCAGCGATCTTCGTTCGATGAATGGCCAGCGATATTCGTTCAACGAATGACTAGTGATCTGGGATCGACGTTTTAGCAGCGTTCGACGATCTTGGTTCGACGATCATCGAGCGCGGGACGTTATGTGGTGTGTTTGACACTCGATGCGAAGTGTCGACACACGGGTTTTGGCGGGAGTTGACTAATTGTTCCGACACTGTTTTGACGCGGACGTGTCCTGCTCCTGTTGGTGATTCGTGCGGTGTTTAGCCCCATTTGTCCAGGTGGGACCTGGATCATATCCGTGCATCCCTTTTGTGGGATCCGACGGCTGTGGTTATTTCCCGATGGGGTTATACCCGAGTATAGGGTTTCAAAACCCTTATTCCTCTGTGTGGTTCTCTGTCTAAATCTTAGAGAGAGGGGAGAGCAAAAGAGGAAGAAGGAGTCTAGATCCAGTCATTGGGGGAGTTTCAGAGCTCCAAATCGCGAGCCGACTTCGGATCTACGAAGGCAAGGAGATTACGGTGCTTTACATCCGCGTACATTTCCATGGAGCCAAGGAAGAACGCTAGGGTAACGATTCACTACTTGAGCATGTGAAGCTCTACTTCTTTTGCATAGGAAGCCCGCTCTCTCGAGTTTGCGGTTAGTTTGAGGCGTTCCTTCGGGTAGATATGTAAAGTCCCCGTTGTTTAGAGTCCGTATTCGAGAACGGACGTAGGCATGATGTGTGAAGCCTACCCGGACAAGTTGGTCTGGATCGGTGATGTTGCATTGCATAAATGGCCGGAGAAGACTCCGTGCGAATGTGTGTTTTTCGAGTTTTCTACGTGATAGATTGCAACAGGGAGCCTTGGGGATTAACCCCAAGGTGTACCCAGAAAACTGGGCAGATGCGTGATTCTGCCAACATGGTGGCCTGGGAGCCAACTTGAACATAACCAGGTTATGTGAAGTGTGTGACGGAAACGGTACTCGGGAGAAGTTTGACCCGCGCATATGTTTTAAATTAACGTTGCGGTGTGAGTAATGGGTCAGGCGGAACCGTACCCGTTCTGTGTCGTTCAGTTAGAGCCGTTGGCATAGATGAGGGTCTTCAGCGGTCTATGGCTTAAATTGACGTGACCCATGCCGGGAAGACAAAATGCTCATAGTGTGGCCGTCAAAGTGGCGATGGTGAGATCGGGGTGTCTATGGCTTAAATTGACATGACATTGACCGGTTCACCGAGAATGTGCCCTGAGTGCATGGGGTGTGTGGCCGTGTGTGCCAACGCCTGTGATGAAATATATATATATACTACTTTGTTATGCTAATAAGTGCAGGGAAGGTGCATCGCCGCCCCGAATTGGGGGCGGAATCGTTATAATTTGGTCAGCATTGCTGACTGTTGCTTTTGTTTGCCATCGTGCAGTGGATTGTGCTTGTAGGTGTTGCTAGACCAAGCGGTCAATAGCGGGCTAAAGCCCAAATTACGAAGCCGACCCTCGAAGGCCTAAATGGAGTGTTTTACTTGCTTTTGTTCATGTATGACCGGCCTGCGTGCCGTGGTATGGAAAACATGTAATATGAGTAAACCATTTGTAAGGCCTTAAGGCCAGTACTTGTATATGTACTTCATTCCTTTTTGGCTTGTTAGTGGACATTCATGCTTGTAGCTGGGTTCTTTTAATTACAACTATTTAAACTACTTCCGCTAGAATGCTCTGTGTAGGACGTTGTGATTGGTTGGATGGTTTCCATTGAGTAACCACCCGGTCTGTCCGTGGTATATGGCGTCGGGCCCCGACCGGACCTACTGCTATATGTTATGTGACGGATAGGGGGTGTTACAAAGACACAGATTGATGATATAGTTGTCAAGCAAGGATATGTCCTAGAAAATCAACTTAGAATGAATGATAATCTTACTGAATCACATAATGTGATTGTTACTGAGTTAAAGAATAAAGCAACTGCATTAACTGAGGAAAGGGCTAAAGAGAAGTCAGAATTTGATAAGAAACTTCAAGAAGATTTAGCCACTTTCCAATCAGCCATTCAAGCCTGTCAAAAAATCATATCTGCTCAGCTACAGAAGTTTAAAGCTTATTATACTAAAGGCACCAGTTATCTAGTTAATAAGATCAGGTTCTAAAAAGATGACTTAAGAGATCATATTGAAAGAGAAGTCATAAAGGGGGAGAGGGTGATAGTCAATGCTATCTCAGAGCATGCCAAATGGATAACAAATGCTGTTAGAGCAACTCTAGGATATCCACCCCTATGTGATGATGATAATACAGCTGAGTCAGGTATTCAAGCTGCAGGAATTGAAGGGGGTCAGCAGGAGGTAGCTCAAATCATATACCCCCTTCTAATTTTGAAGGAATTCAACAACTTGTTCAATAGATGTATAGCCCTCCAGAGGATACTAAGAATGTTATAATTGAGAAAGTTGAAATGTCAGAGGCAGCACTGAATAAAGAGCAAGAAGCTCAACTCTCAAAGAAAAGATTTAGAGAGCAGGCTGAACTAAAGCCTGATTTTGAAAGATGGAGTCCAACTTCCAAAAATATAATACTCACTGCCTGGCAAGCTGTCAAAGAGAAAATGCATGATAGAGGTAAGTGGTATTCTGAAGTTGAGTGGAACAAATATCTGCAAAAACAAGATGTGATACATCAGTTCAGAAGGGATCACAAGGCTGGGAAAATACTGCTACAGCTGTAGAGCCCAATAAATACTTTCCCAAGCCTTATCACTATTTTGAAAGGCAAAAAGTTAAGGCTGAAGAACTTAAGAAGAAGGATCTCAAAGGTAAGAAGCCAGTTGAAGATACTGAAGCTCCAGTACAAGCAAGGGTCCAGTCTGGAAAAGGCATAGTGATCAAGGAGCATGATCAGCCTTAGGATAAATTGAATAGATTTTTAACATTGTAATCTTCAGTTTTAAACTCCATGTAATCTGTTGTCAACAAACTTTTGTGAAGTTTAAACAAAATAATGATTCATGTTTGTTACTGTTGTATCATATTCTGTGATGATATTATTTACTTATTTTGTTTATATGTTTCTCTGTCATTGAATGTTTTTATACATCATATTGTTAATTTTATTGATGTATATCATTGATTAAGGGTTATGACTTCTCCAAATAGGGGGAGATTGTTGGGTACATTGGAAAATGTGTACCAGATTTGGAGAAGCCTCACCTAACTCAATGGTATACATCAAGATGTATTTGATGTTGTGTTGAGTTATCATGTGCAGGTTAACTAAATGGAAAGGAAAATTCTCTAAGTACAAGTGTCGACACTTGGGAATAGCTGTGTCGACACCAAGGGCCAGATTGTGTCGACACCCAGAATTTGTGTCGACACACAGAAAATCTATCGACAATGCTATGTCGACACCAAGGGCCAGATTGTGTTGACACCCAAAATTTGTGTCGACACACAGAAAATCTGTCGATAATGTTGTGTCGACATAAAGGGCCAGATTATGTCGACATTATCAGGAGGTGTGTAGACACACAGAGAAGCTGTCGACACATTCCAGAATTCTGTCGACAATGACTGTGTTAACACACAGAACTTGTGTCGACACACACCAGAATTCTGTCGACACCAACTTTGTCAAGACAAGGAGTGTTTGTGTCGACACACGAGACTTGTGTCGACACATTCCACAGAAGCTGTGTCGAGAAGTAAAAGTGAAGCTGTGTCGATAACAACAAGACTTGTATCGACATATGGACTATGTGTGTCGACACATATGAAGTATTTAGCGGACATTCTCTGTTGCTGAGTCAAAGTCCAATTAAGGCTGAAGTAATACAACTGAAGACTTGACAGCTGTCATTACTGACATTGTTGTCACATCTGTCAGAGGTGTCAGAAGACTGTTTGAAACTGGAACAGCAGGTTACCATGGATGAAGCCTATATATAGACATGCTCTCTTAACAACAACAGATAATAGATAGCTAATCAATTATTATCTATGAAGGATTGAGAATCCAGAAGAAGAGAAAGAAGAAATAGTCAACAGATTGTAGAGAGAGAAAAAACAAGAAGGAGAGAAGTTCTCATCCAGTGAAGGTAGATCCTGAACAGTCTGCCTGAAGAATTCAGATTAATTTCTGAAGCAGGAAGATTGAAGATCAACTCCAACATCAAGAAGATCAACCCTACTTTGTTCAGATTCAAGAAGCTTTGAAGAAAGCTAAGACAGGTTGATCCTTAAGTAATCAGTTCTATCAAGAACTGATCAAGAAGCCTTCAACCAATTCTCTCCCCATCTGGTTGAAGATATCAACATCTTTTCATCAATAATTTTTGTAGGATCTGTAATAGATCTGAGTGTAGTAGATTTACATCTCTGAGTTGTAAGCCTAAATTATAAAGGCTGAGGTAGGGCTGAGTTCCTGAGGTAGGGGAATCTGTTCCCTGAGTTGTAGGCCTGTGAAAGAGGCTGAGGTAGGGCTGTTGCCTGAGTTGTAGGAGTGGGGTGTCACTCTGAGTTGTAGGCCTGTGAAATAGGCTGAGGTAGGGCTTGTGTCTGAGTTGTAAGAGTGTGGATTCACTCTGAGTTGTAGGAACCAGTCTTGGTTCTGAGCTGTAAGATCTGCGGATCTGAGAATAAGGAAGGAAATTAGGCCGAATCTAGTAAACTGCTAGATAGGAGAAGGGGGAAGTGGATGTTCCCATAATTTGGGGAACCACTATAAAACTATTGTGCAATCTGTGAATGCTGTGTATGTTAATGATGTGTTGTATTTTCTGCTGAATACATTGCTAAACTAGATAGAATTATCTGCCTAAGTCAGAAAAAGAATTGATCATATTCACCCACTCTAGGTGTTTAGAACATCTTGAAACCAATTCTTTCACTATTAACCCTAACTCCCTATGTCCATTCCTCATGTTATCACAATTTCTGCAGTTTTACTACATGTAGACCAATCTAAACTATATGATGTACATGACAGGAGGTACTCCAAATTTTCATCCAAAGGTTGTAAGATAAGTATTGTGGTTCAATCATGACACATTTAGCATAAATCCAGAAACTTGTAATTTTCATAATTAATTTGGCATTTATTAAATTTTTCCAAAAGTTAGGCCATGAGTAATTTTGAACATGAAGTACTATATTTCCTTAAGTTATGAGCACCCAAAAATTATGAAAACTATAGGATTGCAAAATATCATTGAATACCAAATTCCCCGGATTTTGATAAATGTAATAACCTCTAAATAATTAATTCAAGGTAATTCAAATAATTAGAGTTAATGAAGGGAGTACCACAAACATAGTCCAAAAATTATATAAAAATTACCAGAGCCTTATTATGATTACAAAAAATTACTGACTAAGTTTCATGCAATTCCAAGGTCAGTAAGCTATATAGTAAAACACTTCAAATAAATCCATTAAAGTGCACTTTGTGAAGAAATATTCTTATAAACTCATCCAAATAACATGTAAAAATTTTATAGGCTTTAGAGGCCCTAAAAGGTTCTCTGGCCAAGTAACACAATTTTTCAGCAAGATATATTATTTATTATCTATTTATCAAAATAAGATGCGCTATTTCACTTTACACATGAAGTAGTAAGAGGAAATGACAAAATAATCCAAATAATTTACTAGTGCGTCTAAATGATATTTAATCAATATTACCAAAGTTTCATGACATTCTAAGTTAATTTAACCATAGTTACTTCAAAATCATCACAAGGGGCAAGATGAAGATTATAACTACAAGTTTGAGCTACTCTTTTCTAAACATCATATAATAAATTTCAAAGGCCAATATCACTATAAAAGTACTCCTACCAAACTCTCATGAAGATCCAAGATTATATGACCCTTCAATAAAGGTATAGGCCTAAACAATCCCTAATTAGTTTAAGTTGTGTGCCTAAGTCTAAAAATCACCATATTCCTTCCTAGGGCTATTTACCATCCTAGGATTACTTGGACTAAACCCCAAGTCCATACATGGACATATCACACCATGTCCTTCGCTAACCACCAAGGTTAAACCTTAGGGTTTGAAATAGGGTCCTAGGGCAAATCTACCCTAATCCACCCCAAACTCCATGTGAGGGTGTTTAATATCATAACATATCAGTGGCCCAAGTTTCAACCTTTGTTGAGGTGATTTGGTCACTCAATACCACAAGGGTCATTTTAACCTAATTAACTCTTTTTTGCCTAGGCTACGGTTTACCAAATTCCAAACCAAATCATCTCCTAATGGGATGAAATTTTTTATATAGAGTCCTATATTGACCCCAAGGACCACTCACCAAAATTTGAGAGAATTTGGAGGTAATTATACCCTTTAATTAAACCTTGCATGAAAAATGAAATAATTTCCAAAACTTTAGAAAATGTTTTCCCAAAAATTCCCATTTTTGGATATGATATAGATCTAGATATGAATAGCTCATGTTCCAAATTTCAAGTCATTTGGAGGTAAGGATTGATGGGGGCACCATAAACAATCTCTAATGAACCCTAAGTATAGATCTCACTAAAATGAGTGCTGTGGTCTGATCTTTACTCCAAATTGGTTCAAATTGATTTTAAAATAAACTAGACTCATAGAGATATAAGTTTCAAGTTGACCACTTTTTTTTGAAAAGGCGTCTAAATATTTTTAATTTAAATTCCAATATAGGTGAAATTATGTGATAGAATATACATAAAATAAATTTAATATATTAGATCTTATACGAATCTTAAAGCAGATCAGACGGGTCTTGGCTTTCTTCTTCCTCCAGCCAATGACCTATATCTACCTGACTTGGAGTAAACTCCAAGCCCAATTGCCGGCCCTCCGCCCACTTGGGTAGATAAGTTTCCTTGAGTAAAAAGGAAGAAGAAGCTAATGAGGTGCTGAGCTGAGCTTTGTAAGCTTATTGAAGGAGATTTTGTCGTCAGAAGCCAGATCTGAGGCTAGATCCGCAAAGGGGAAAGTGAAGCGCTCACTTCCATCCATGTCGAAAAGCTTCTCCATGGCTAGGAAGAGAACTACAAGGGTAATGAGTTTCTCTCGGACAAGTGAAGTCCTCAATATGCATACTTACATGGATCCCCCCACCAAAAGGTGAAAAAGGGTGGATTCTAATGGGTAGATCAGTTTGATCCCCATATAATCTTGCATATAGATCCGGAAATATAGAGTACAGAATAGACATGCTGTATGAAACCCTTCTGGACATGTTGGTCTGGATTGGTGATGCTTTTGTGTTTGCGTGCCGGAGAAGACTCCGTGGATATGCGTGTGGTATATGTGTGAAATCCAGAGTCTAGGGGTGTGCAAGATGTTGCATCAAAGTGCTGGAAGCATTTCTAGGAAAATACCCGGGAGATGTCACGGTTTGAGAACTGTTGATGCCGCAGGGCGATAGAGGGTGTCACCAGGCGATAACTCCTTGTGAGCTGAAATGTTGTGTGGCCTATCTCGACGAGACCTGGGGGTCGTATTATGCGAGGATGTGTGCTTAAGTTGCTTGGCTTATGGTGGGTGTCAGCCCAAAATGGACAAAGCCGTGTGACATGTGATGAGTTGAGCTGTGAAGACCAACTACTGTGCCATCAAGTTAAGTACCTTTAAATTATTGGGTCGTCATGTTAAGTACCTCTGAATGGGTAGTTGGTCATCAAGTTAAGTACCTCTGAACGACGTATTCATCAAGTTACGTACCTATGAACGACAAAGTTACCCTTAAGTCATGGACCTCTGAATGGTGGTGGTACACGGTGGAGTCCGGTACATCGAAAATGTGCCCTTAGTGCACGGGACATGTGGTCGTTGGGCCAACTTGTGTGGTGAATGGTGCTTAAGTGCACCTTGATGTTGCTAATATGTATGTATATATATATATATATATATATATATATATATATATATATATATATATATATATGTATATGTGTGTGTGTGTGTGTGTGTGTGTGTGTGTGTGTATGTGTGTGTGTGTGTGCACAGGCGCGCTATGCCTTGTTGCAGGGATGGAGAAAAGCCGCCCCGAGTAAGGGGTGGGATCGTTATAAATGTGTCAGCAAAATGCTGACCGTTGCTTTGATTGCCATGTTTTGGTGGGCTCTTTTGTGCAGGTGCTGGAGAGCCAAGATGAAAATAGCGGGCTAAAGCCCATGCGATGCAATTGCTGGCCCTTGAAGGCCCAAAAGCGAACATTTACTGCTTTTTACGTGTGGCCGGCCAGCGTGCTGATGTATGAAGCCACTTTTTGTTAAATGAAACAGTTCTAATAAGGCTACATCCAAAACATGTGTTAAGTATATGTTTAAATGTCATTCCTTTTTGTGTAGTGGACATTCTCGTTATGTGTGGGTTCTTAACTTAAAATGATTCCGCTAGAATGCTTTGAGGTAGGGTGCATTTATAATTGAACTTGGATTTGGAAACAACTTGTAATCTCCTTACCTGTCCGTAGTATATGGCATCGGGCCCCGGCCGGACCTTCTGTCATGTGCTATACGAGGAATGAGGGCGTTACACAGGGTTTGGGATAAGTAGGTGTCGGTTACACCCCAGGGTCCGAACTCTCGTTGGGGCCAATTTTTGGTTCCAACATTCTTAGTATCAGTGTCAAGCAAGTTTGAATAGTTTACTCAAAGATTCAGAAGCTCGGAAATAGAGATATCTATTATGTTAAAGTCCTTTGGATGAATTGTGACCGATCTGAGTATTCATGAGAAAAAAGAAGATGAACTTCAGAGAAATGAAGATTATGCTTTCATTTTTTACTCAGGTATGTTTATAATTTTTGAGTACAAAAAATTTAATAGGATGAGAGATTTGTAACAACCGTAATTTATTACAAAAAATAATCTTGATTGAATGCCTCGATCACGAGTAAATTTGATTCACCAAATGTCATGTAGATGTTAGACGTTGTCGCACGTTCATAAATAAATTATAGCCACTTTAATATATTCGATGCATTTTAGTGTCCGCGCGACAGCGTTAAGTATAAGTTGTAAGTGTTGGAGTGAAATGGAAATCTTGTAATAATTAGTAATGTCTAATCCCTACCCCAATTGAAATTGAAATGACACCGGTCGTTTTTCTCTCCCCTGTGGTTACCATAACCGCGGCCTTGAATCCTTTTCGATATTAAAACTCGTGACCCCCTTGTGTGTAACCCTATTTCCCATGATAAGATCGTTGCTCGCTCTTTTTCCCTCACGGCCTGAGTTTGAGAGGAGTTAGGGATCTCTTGTCTCTATCAATCGGCGATGCATCTGTATTCCAGCGTCCGACGACCGCACTCTTTCCTCGCCAAAAGGTGAAAAAGGGTGGATTCCAATAGGTAGATCGGTTTGATCCCCATATAATCCTGCATATAGATTCTTGGTGACGTATGGTGAAAAAGGGTTGGTTGGGCACCTTGGATGTCACTTGACCCATAGTTAGGGAACTTTGATCCTTTTAGGGCTAGGGTTGACTTGGGTCAACTTAGCCTCTTTGGTTGACCCCAATGGGTCCATGGTGACCCATTGGCCTCCCCCAGGGTTAGGGGTGCCATGGTGGGGTCATGGGGTCATGGTTAAGCCCTATGGTCACCCCTAAGCTAGTAATTGGAATTTTACGATTTGCAGACCAAGGTGGTTCACACTCTAATTCCCAAGTTCACCCAAACCTTTTAATACTTGCCAGGGTTTTGTCATGACCCAGTCATGACAAAACCATCTTAGGGTTCTAGAAGTCTGAGGGATGTTACTGATGTGATTGTTTTTGCTCTATGTAAAAACTATGTGGATAAACATAAACTAGATTGATTTTAATCTGAGGCAAGTACACCTATTGATCATAGTATAGGAGAAATCTACATCTCGTGTCGTATTCCACAAGGTCTTTTCAAGTACTCGTACTCACTCTCACTCTATTATCATACCTCTAATTAAAATTGAGTGCTACCCTAAATTATCCTAACTAGGACTACTTGGATAAAGTTACATTAGAGAATTAAGGATAGTAAAAAGCATAAAATCTAAGAATAACTACATGAGGATGATTACTCATTAATTCAATTCTATGTAATCATGTAATAACAAGATTATCAAATTCACTGTATTGTAAGGGTTAAACATTTATCGAAATCTCTCTTGAGCAATTCAATACCTAAACTTAAGTTGAGTAAATTTTCTCTCGAACAATTCACAATACTCAAACTTGCATTAATAATAAGAAACCCTATCTAATACATAGATTCATGAAATCCTATCTCTAAGATACCATGAGTCCAATTATCCGTATTAATATTATCCAAATAACATATCTCTCGATCATGCAATTTGAAATACAAAGAGAAAGAACATTAAGACATGAACATATAAGCATCCTCATAAATATCCAATTTCTCAATCTAGAAGTTTGGGATTCAAATAAAACAAGTTCTAATTTCAAGCCTAATATCGATCTCATTATTAGAACACATACATACGAATAAAATACCACAAATCTGACATAAAAACTAAGATACATGATTACCGAATTTTTCAAAAGAATAAGTCTCATGCGAAATATAAAAAATAAAGTTAGATCCATAAGAGAAGGGAAAGATTAAAAGAGATACATGAAGATTAAAAGAATACGAATTATCTCCTTCGATCTCCCCTCCGCCGAATGCTCCACTTTCGTTCTCCAGAAGTTCTCCAAGTTCTTCAATCCAAAAGTCCCTCTTCTAATTTTTCTACAGGTTTTTATAGTCTCCTTGCAAACAGGGTCGAACACGAGTACCAACACGGTCGTGTCACAGGCCGTGTGGAAGGTTCTAAGGCAGTTCTGCACGAAAAGTTGTGTCTGGTCGTGGGCCGTGTCATTTGACATGGCCGTGTTGTTCTTCGTGGCTTCACACACGGCTTGGTTCAGCAGTAGGCCCGATAAGGACACGGGTAGGGACACGGCCGTGTGCCTATCCATGTAGTTCTCTGACTTCTCTTCCAATCCTCGTGATCTTTCCCGATAAGCACACAGGTAGTGACATGGGCGTGTTTCTACCCTTGTGTGCCCAATTCCAGTCCCGTCCTCAGTCATGTTGGATCCGTGAACTCCTCTGTTTGCTCCAAGACTTTTAGTTCCAAGGACTTGCAGTACGTGCATTAAGAAGATGAATGAACAAATAAATAACTTAATATAAGAAGTATAGGAAACTCCTTATTGTGCTCTTCTATTCATGATAACTCATATTCTTAGCTATTTTCGCACAATTATAACGACTGTAGGTAAATAATAGTGGACATGATTACAAATATGATAGTAAAAAGGCATATATAATTGTGCTCATCAAATACCCCCAGACTTAAGTGTTTGCTTGTCCCTAAGTAAACTAATTCAAAAATTTGGAAATAACGATAGGTAATTAATTTTTCTGCAAGCTGATTGCCATGAATTCAAGGAGAAATTTGATGTTGTAATTGCATAGGAGATAATATAGTTGACTTTTCTAAATATAACTTTATCTTAAAATTCCTCTCATATATCTCTTAACTATCTTTTCACTCATTCCTGGAAATAGAATTACAATCATCTATAAATGTGAGGAGAAAATAACAATCTTAATTAGTTAGGCATTAGTGATTCAAAATTTAATAGTATCAATATTGATAGTCATAAGCTTGCCTTTTCACACCCTCTTCACAACACTAGTTAAAATTAGTAAGGTTGGATCCTTAGAACTTGTATTATGGTTTAACCTTTTGGCTTAGGATAGAATGTCACAACCCGCATTTTCACCGTAAATAAGGCTTATCAGAGTAAGGGAAAATACGCGTCATGATGCCACGTCAGCAGGGGATAACTGCGGACGCTCAGGCAGACACCAAACTAATCATGAAGAAAGGTTCCTTTTAAGTTATTATAAGGAAAATCAGTTAAGTGCAGAAGTTAGCCGTATCCCTCGGCTTAGTGGCTCATCTACTCCACGAATCAAAATATATTATACGTTGCGGAAAAATACTTAATTAGATTAACTCAAACATCCTACATGAGTAAAAACGTCCCTAAAGGACAACTCATGCTATGCAAGAGTCTAAATTTATTATAGTAGGGAAGATAGCTTTTACGGTCGCCAAAAATAACAAGTTAGAGTTTCAAATTATGCAATGCATGAGGTAGTAGTAGTAAGTTTTATAGTTTAAAATACCTAACATGCATTCCTAGCATAAATCCTCCCAGAGAGCAAGTAAAACATCCACTTTTAAATAAATGAGCAGCTAGCAAGTATCAACAACTAACAATCAGTGGACGCCAACAAGCTGACACGAACCCACGTACAAAAGTATGTCTGAACTAGTAAAAACAAAACCAACAACAACCTACCTCGCTATAACGAGGCAACAACCACGACCAACACTGCCGCCAGAAATCCAACACCGGCACTGCTAACTGCTACAGCTCTGAACCTGAGGCATTCCAAAAACAGAATACCACAGCAAGAAGGTACAAGTAGTGGCAGAAAAAGTAATAAGCCAAAATAAACAAAGGTCAACAGGGGTACCAACCCAAGACCAAAAGCACTGAAGTAAAGTACAAAAGAAAACAGGCCATCAATAGGAAAAGAACTCCTTCGTGATTTTTCACGTCCACAAGGGTGCACCAGATGCATAAGGCTATAAGGTGGCTACATGATTATTTCACCAGAAAGAAAAATACAAAAAAACGTTATTAGGCACCTGTGGTCAACTCTACCCGAACACACGGGCGAAGTGGTCACTCTTGGACGCACCACCCAAAAACACAGGCAAAGTGGACGCTCTTGGACACACCCCCCAAAAAGGCACGGGCGAAGTTGTCACTCTTGGACGCACCACCCAAAAACACAGGCGAAGTGGTCGCTCTTGGACACACCCCCCAAAAAGGCACCAAACGGATATATAATCCGTCTAACTACGAGAGAGTCTCATACTCTCCACCATACACTGTAGACATCCAAAAACCAGGTAGACTTCCACAGGGCACTAATGAAGGTGACAAACACTGCAGAGGTGGAATCGTCCACCAACTCTCGCATTTAAGAACCCAAAGAAACCACAACACAAAATATCTCAGGATTTGGCTCGACAGATTCTACTTGGCATTTCTAGACTCGAGACGCGGTTGATCAACCCTTAGGAACGATTTATAACCTTAATTAAACTTTAAAATGTTTGATAACGAGAGCTAAGGTACTTAAACCATCGCTAAAACACTTCAAGAACGATTAAACATAAATAGACAAGATCGAGTTTAGCACGACAAAACATCATAACGACATGTGATCAACAGAGCGGTTAATAATAACAATAATTTGGAAGAATAATTGTAGAAAATGTTAGGGGACATGAAAAACATATCCGTTACCATCGAATTGGACAAGGAAAAACGAGGAGAAACCACCACTTACCTTGGTTTTACCGGAAAAGTCCACTGAATCACTCCACGTCGTAGATCGGGGCAAAAGGATGCGGGAGAGGTTGAGATCTATACAAAAATGGTGGAAAAGGGATTAGGGCCGAAAAACCCTAACGAAAAAAAACTCAAGGAATGGGGAAGAAATTACCATGATAGCGTAGCTCTCGGCGAGAGCTTTCCGGATCTAAGTTCGGTTGAAGATTTCGAGCACCGGAGAACCGTCGGCGGCCACCGGAAGATTCACGAAAAAGAAACTCGCTCTCTCGCTCGCTGCTCTGATTCGGGAGAAAAATAACGGAGAAGATGAAGTTTGGTTCTAAAACCTAAGTCCAAGAATATATATATATATATATATATATATATATATATATATATATATATATATATATATATATATATATATATATATATATATATATATATATATATATGTTTATAATTTTTTTTGTCAAAAACAGTTTATTTCGAGCGGTTTTGCGGGAACCCAAAATAGAGATCTAGGATGACTTTAAATCAAAACGTTGTCAACATGAAAGTTGTAGATCTCGTCGAGACGAACAAATTTAATGTTGACCATGTTTCTATACGATGCCGTTTTGACCCTCAAAACGGCCTCTGAACACAGACAAAAACAGCCTACTCGAGTGACAGCATACCTACTCGAGTAGCAGCATACCTACTCGAGTAACAGCATACCTACTCGAGTAGTAACATACCTACTCGAGTAATAACATACCTACTCGAGTAGTAACACAATATACTCGAGTAGAGGCTCATTACTCGAGTAAAAACATGACTTACTCGAGTAGAAGCAGCATATACTCGAGTAGCAGCTCACCACTCGAGTTATATCGGACAAAATGGAATTAGAGATTAAAAACGACCTCAAATCGAAAAGTGGTAAACATAAAAGTTGTAGATCTCGTCGAGACGAACAAATTTCATGTTGACCAGTGTTTAATACGACACCGTTTTGACCCTCAAAATAGCCTCTGAACGCAGACTGAAACAGCCTACTCGAGTGGCAGCATACCTACTCGAATAGCAGCATACCTACTCGAGTAATAACATAACTACTCGAGTAGTAACATACCTACTCGAGTAATAACATACCTACTCGAGTAGAAACACAATATACTCGAGTAGAGGCTCATTACGCGAGTAAAAACATGACTTACTCGAGTAGAAGCAGCATATACTCAAGTAGAAGCTCACCACTCGAGTTATAGCGGAAAAACGGAATTAGGGTTTAAAACGACCTCAAATCGAAACGTGGTCAACATGAAAGTTGTAGATCTCGTCGAGATGAACAAATTTCATGTTGACCATTTTGTGATACGACGCCGATTTGACCCTCAAAACGACAACCGAGTAAAATCTAAAATGGGCTAATCGACTAGAACCATAGCTTCTCGAGAAGACTCAGCACGGAAGCCCAAACGAGCGCCGAATTAAACGAAACTTGCACCGAATGCGAACACCAATGCTACAAATATAACGGCGAAATCAAAACCGGAATCCGATAAGCCATTCCCGAGATATTAATCTTCAAAGTATATGATGAACATAAACAATCCAAAACTTCAATCACGCGCCGAGACTCCAAAAATGCTCGGATTGCGATGAAACTTGACGAGCAAGTCCAAAATTACTTAACTTAAATTCGAAATGCAAAATCTTCCCATTACAACAAGAATTCGGCCTACTCGACCAAACGGACGCGAAATTGCCTTAACGACATTGCGCCGTCAAATCGACGTTAAAAGTAACGCCACGACGTCATAAATCTGACGTTCCCAAACAAATAAAATCATCGAAAAATCGGGGGCGTTACAGTCACTCCCCCTAAAAATAAGTTTCGTCCCGAAAATTGACACAACTCCAAAACCAATCAAAATGATAAAATCAAACATAACTGAAAACATAACGACATACCTGAAACTAAGAGAAGAGGTGCAGATGAGATCCCCTCATCACCGATTCCAATTCCCACGTCGCGCTCTCGACGTCTTGATTTCTCCAAAGAATCTTGACCATAGGGATGGTCTTTCTCCGCAACACCCGCTCTTGAAAATCCAGAACCCGAACAGGTTCTTCCACATAAGTAAGGTTGGGCTGAATCTGGGGTATCGAGTCGAGGACTTGACGATCATTACGAACACATTTCCGCAACTGGCTCACATGGAACACATCATGGACACCAGGGAAGGTCGCAGGCAATTCCAACCTATAAGCCGACACTCCGATGCGCTCAAGAATCTGAAAAGGTCCCACATACCGGGGGTCTAACTTGTGGTTCCTACCAAATCTTTTAACACCGGACATTGGAGAAACCTTCAGAAACACCAAGTCTCCAACCGCAAACTCCAGATCGACCCTTCGAAGATTAGCATATTTCTCATAGCGTTCTTGAGCCACACGAAGCTTTTCCCGAATATGAGTCAACACAATTCATCTCTTCAAGGGCTTCCGGACCTAACAACGGCCTCTCACCAACTTCAGCCCAAAATAGTGGGGTTCTACAACGCCTCCCATACAAGGCCTCAAACGGAGCCATCTGCAGACTCTCTTGATAACTGTTATTGTAAGCAAACTCCATGAGTCTGAGACGCTCATCCCAAGCACCACCATGATCCAAAATATAACACCTGATCATATCTTCTACGATTTGATTTACTCTTTCCGTCTGACCATTAGTCTGAGGATGATAGGCGGTGGAATACCTTAAATCGGTACCCAACCCCTCCTGTAAACTCTTCCAAAAGCGAGACGTAAATCTAGAGTCCCGATCTGATACGATGCTAACAGGCACACCATGTAACCTGATGACCTCCTCAAGATATAACTCAGCTATCTTCTTCATCGAGTACCCAATCTTAAATGGAACAAAGTGAGCACACTTTGTCAATCTGTCGACTATCACCCAAACGGAGTCATGCCCACGGGGAGACTTTGGCAGACCGGTGATAAAATCCATTGAAATACTTTCCCACTTCCAACTTGGAATATCAAGCGGTGTCAACTTACCACCAGGACTTCTATGATCAGCCTTAACACGCTGACATGTAAAACATTCCGATACAAACTTTGCGATGTCGTTCTTCATCCCTGACCACCAAACAATTTGCTTCAGATCTTTATACATCTTTGTGGAGCCAGGGTGGTAGGCTACATTGGAACCATGAGCTTCAACACAGATCTTAGCTCGAATATCGTCAAAGGCGGGGACGCAAAATCTACCCCGATACTTCAGGGTGTCCAACTCGTCCACAGAGAAATCGGGTAGCTCTCCCTTCACCGTTCTATTCCGGAGATGTAACAAGTCCGGATCATCCTTCTGATGTGCTCGAGTAAGGGAAATCCAAGAGGGTTCTTCTGCTTCTAGACTAGCAGGCACAGTACTACTCCCAACCTCAATATCCATCAACAAAAATTCTTCTATCAAGGACTGCACCGACAGATTAAAAATCTTAGCGGTCTTTCTACTCAAGGCATCGACTACTACATTATCCTTTCCTGGATGATAAAGAATTTCCACTTCATAATCTGCTACATATTCTAACCACCGACGCTGGCGCAGATTTAGCTCCTTCTGAGTGAAGACGTACTTCAAACTCTTATGGTCAGTATAGATCTTGCACAATGCACCATGTAGTAAGTGTCTCCAAAGCTTCAGCGCATAAATTATGGCAGCAAACTTCCAAATCATGCGTAGGATAGTTTCTCTCGTGGATCTTTAGTTGCCTTGGTGCATACGCGATCACCTTACCATCTTGCATTAGAACACAACCAAGTCCGATGTGTGACGCGTCAATATACACAGCATACTCAACTCCTTCCGTAGGTAAGGTTAAAATCGGAGCAGTACATAATATCTTCTTCAACTCTTGGAAAGCCTCTTCGCACTTATCGCTCCAAATGAAAGCGATATTCTTCTGAGTAAGTCTAGTTAGAGGAGCAGACAACACCGAAAACCCCTCCATGAATCTTCTATAATATCCAGCCATGCCCAAGAAACTCATAATCTTCTTGGGTGTAGAAGGTCTCTCCCATTCTATTACGACAAAAATCTTGGTCGGATCTACCGAAATACCGCCCTTGCTTACAACGTGACCAAGAAGGACACCTGGGGTAGCCAAAACTCACACTTGCTCAACTTCGCATATAGCTTATGCTCCCTCAGGGTCGACAAAATCAAAAGCAAATGCTGAGTATGATCCTCAGCATTGCGGGAATACACCAAGACATCATCCTCTAGACACGGTAAACCTATCTTGGTTTCTAGAACTGGAACCAAATAAGAAAACACCCAGAAGCTAAAAGCCTCCGAGCACATACCGCAGAAATAACTGGAGAAGCCTGACGCGGATAACCATAACCACTCCTGGGTTGACCGTCGTCCATCTTGAAGTCCAAGCGCTTAACCTTACACTGGGTAATAGAGTCATGCCTAGACAACCAGTACATGCCTATGACTACACAAAACCTTCCAGGTCTATCACCTTTAAATCAGCAACCACTAGAAAAACAAATAACTGAATCAGATAACCCTGAATATCTTCGTCCGATACCACAGAAGCACTAGAAGGAAACTTGACACAAAACACGTCACCAACCTGATCGAGGGTCAAACCATGATGCTCTACAAAGGGCCTAGCCACGAACGGGTGGGTAGCGACACAATCAAAAGGAACACGCGCACAACGGTTCTTTACCTTAATTTACTTATAAAATCGTATACATACTTATTCAATCAATAACAAAACCAGATAGAACCTAACCTGAAATCACTTGTGTTGAAGACTGAGTTTCTTCTTCGGTCGTCGCGATCAGTTTAACTTTTCCTTTGTCCTGATTTTGTGGCAGCGGTAGAGCCCGAGGCGGGGCCGGCTGTAGTGGGGACTGAGCCTGGGGACACGAAGTCTTCAGGTGTCCCTTCTGCCCGCAATAGAAGAAAGTCTTTTCCTTCAACCAGCAATGACCCACGTCATGTCCCTTCTTTGAGCAGAACGTGCACACCCGATCTCCCTTGGGTACTCCTTGGATGGAGAGCACCCGCTGCTTCTTTTGAGTGGCACTTCTCTTGAAACACCTTTCGAAAAGGTGGCCAGGTCGACCGCAGAAGCTACATATTTCTCCACTTTTCTTTTTTGAAAAAGGGACAGATGCCCTAGAGCTTCCATGCTCGATACCCTTCCTCTTCTCTTTCCTCGATATCATATCACGATCCTTAGCATATCCAATGGTCTCAACTTCAAGAGCAACTTCTACTGTCCTCGCATTAGTCTCAGACTAGTAAGTATTGGCGAACTGCTGAATGTCATTTTGGAGACCGCCCAAGAAACCTTTAACCCTGCGCTCCTCAGCAGCTCTCAACTCAGAAGCAAACTTATTAAATTTACTGATCTCACTCTCATACCCAATCACTACGGGGGTTTGCTCACCAGGATGCTGTCCTAAGGTGGTAGCCAACAATGCCTGCAACTGTGCTTGCATTGCCACGATCTGACCTGCTATGGTCTCCATGCTCTGGCGTAGTTCAACAATCATCACCTCACGCCGTGTACCTGATGACTCGCCCTCAGACTGGGGAGTCGACCTGGTCGTAATACGCTCATGCGACATTCTAAAAAAAACACGTAACACCTCATTAAAACGCTAGCTTAAACTAGGACTACACCACTTAGTTCAGACCATACTTAAAAGACACTTGCTTACGCTGCAACTTGCTCTGGGATTTTTATAATGATGCTATGTCCTACTTAGGATGATATCCTCTCATCCTATTGACTATTGTGCCTATGACATGAATGCATGTATTATTTATTATTATTATTTTTTTGATTTAAAACCATGTGTGTACATATGTCATCCCGCAAATCTTTAGCTTGGCACGTTGTGCTTATGCAGTGTTATGCTATGCATGATTGTGCTATGCAATCTAAAAAGGCCCTAATACATGTTATGAGCGGCGTATGCATGAAAATGTTATGCATCCCATACTACATGACATTCTCATGCAACAAAAAATAAACGTGCTAGTCGCATTCATGTGGTGAGGTTATGCATCCCATACTACATAACCCTCACATGTTGCCCCTAAGGTGGATCCATATACAGACACATATTATGTATCCCATACTACATAATATGCCCCATATACTTCATGTTATGCTATGAGTGTAGTGTTCGTGCTTCAGCCGAGAAGTGCTGATGACATATCGGTGTGTGGTATGATATGATGCTAAATACCTAATACCAACAAGGAAAGGTTGCCAGACAAATTGTCAAGCAACCTCCCTCTGATACCAACTGTCACAACCCACATTTTCAACGCAAATAAGGCTTATCAAAGTAAGGGAAAATACGCGTCATGATGCCATGTCAGGAGGGGATAACTGCGGACGCTCAGGCAGACACCAAACTAATCATGAAGAAAGGTTCCTTTTAAGTTATTATAAGAAAAATCAGTTAAGTGCAGAAGTTAGCCGTATCCTTCGGCTTAGTGGCTCATCTAGTCCACGAATCAAAATATATTATACGCTGTGGAAAAATACTTGATTAGATTAACTCAAACATCCTACATGAGTAAAAACGTCCATAAAGGACAACTCATGCTATGCAAGACTCTAAATTTATTATAGTAGGGAAGATAGCTTTTACGGTCGCCAAAAATAACAAGTTAGAGTTTCAAATAATGCAATGCATGAGGTAGTAGCAGTAAGTTTTATAGTTTAAAATACCTAACATGCATTCGTAGCATAAATCATCACAGAGAGCAAGTGAAACATCCACTTTTAAATAAATGAACAGCTAGCAAGTATCAACAACTAACAATCAGTGGGCGCCAACAAGCTGACACGAACCCACGTACAAAAGTATGTCTGAACTAGTAAAAACAAAACCAACAACAACCTACCTCGCTATAACGAGGCAACAACCACGACTAACACTGCCGCCAGAAATCCAACACTGGCACTACTAACTGCTACAGCTCTGAACCTGAGGCATTCCAAAAACAGAATACCTCAGCAAGAAGGTACAAGTAGTGGCAGGAAAAGTAATAAGCCAAAATAAACAAAGGTCAACATGAGTACCAACCCAAGACCAAAAGCACTGAAGTAAAGTACAAAAGAAAACAGGGCATCAATAGGAAAAGAACTCCTTCATGATTTTTTACATCCACAAGGGTGCACCAGATGCACAAGGCCATGAGGTGGCTACATGATTATTTCACCAGAAAGAAAAATACAAAAAAACCTTATTAGGCACGTGTGGTCGACTCTACCCGAACACACGGGCGAAGTGGTCACTCTTGGACGCACCACCCAAAAACACAGGCAAAGTGGTCGCTCTTGGACACACCCCCCAAAAAGGCACGGGCGAAGTGGTCATTCTTGGACGCACCACCCAAAAATACGGGCGAAGTGGTCGCTCTTGGACACACCCCCCAAAAAGGCACCAAACAGATATATAATCCGTCTAACTACGAGAGAGTCTCATACTCTCCACCATACACTGTAGACATCCAAAAACCAGGTAGACTTCCACAGGGCACTAATGAAGGTGACAAACACTGCAGAGGTGGAATCGTCCACCAACTCTCGCATTTAAGAACCCAAAGAAACCACAACACAAAATATCTCAGGATTTGGCTCGACAGATTCTACTTGGCATTTCTAGACTCGAGACGCAGTTGATCAACCCTTAGGAACGATTTATAACCTTAATTAAACTCTAAAACATTTGATAACGAGAGCTAAGGTACTTAAACCATCGCTAAAACACTTCAAGAACGATTAAACATAAATAGACAAGATCGAGTTTAGCACGGCAAAACATCATCACGACATGTGATCAACAGAGCGGTTAATAATAACAATAATTTGGAAGAATAATTGTAGAAAATGTTAGGGGACATGAAAAACATAGCCGTTACCATCGAATCTGACAAGGAGAAACGAGGAGAAACCACCACTTGCCTTGGTTTTACCGGAAAATTCCACCGAATCACTCCACGTCGTAGATCGGGGTAAAAGGATGCGGGAGAGGTTGAGATCTGGACAAAAATGGTGGAAAAGGGATTAGGGCCGAAAAACCCTAATGAAAAAAAACTCAAGGAATGTGGAAGAAATTACCACAATAGCGTAGCTCTCGGCGAGAGCTTTCCGGATCTAAGTTCGGTTGAAGATTTCGAGCACCGGAGAACCGTCGGCGGCCACCGGAAGATTCACGAAAAAGAAACTCTCTCTCTCGCTCGCTGCTCTGGTTTGGGAGAAAAATAACGGAGAAGTTGAAGTTTGGTTCAAAAACCTAAGTCCAAGAATATATATATATATGTTTATAAAAAGTTTTGTCAAAAACGGTTTATTTCGAGCGGTTTTGCGGGATCCCAAAATAGAGTTCTAGGATGACTTCAAATCAAAACGTTGTCAACATGAAAGTTGTAGATCCCGTCGAGACGAACAAATTTCATGTTGACCATTGTTCTATACGATGCCGTTTTGACCCTCAAAACGGCCTCTGAACACAGACAAAAACAGCCTACTCGAGTGGCAGCATACCTACTCGAGTAGCAGCATACCTACTCGAGTAACAGCATACCTACTCGAGTAGTAACATACCTACTCGAGTAATAACATACCTACTCGAGTAGTAACACAATATACTCGAGTAGAGGCTCATTACTTGAGTAAAAACATGACTTACTCGAGTAGAAGCAGCATATACTCGAGTAGCAGCTCAACACTCGAGTTATATCGGAAAAAACAGAATTAGAGGTTTAAAACGACCTCAAATAGAAAAGTGGTCAACATGAAAGTTTTAGATCTCGTCGAGACGAACAAATTTCATGTTGACCATTTTTGATACGACACCGTTTTGACCCTCAAAACGGCCTCTGAATGCAGACTGAAACAGCCTACTCGAGTGGCAGCATACCTACTCGAGTAGCAGCATACCTACTCGAGTAATAGCATACCTACTCAAGTAGTAACATACCTACTCGAGTAATAACATACCTATTCGAGTAGTAACACAATATACTCGAGTAGAGGCTCATTACTCGAGTAAAAACATGACTTACTCGAGTAGAAGCAGCATATACTCGAGTAGCAGCTCACCACTCGAGTTATAGCGGAAAAAACGGAATTAGAGGTTTAACACGACCTCAAATCGAAAAGTGTTCAACATGAAAGATATAGATCTCGTCTACACAGGGTTTGGGATAAGTAGGTGTTGGTTACACCCCAGGGTCCGAACTCTCGTTGGGGCCAATTTTTGGTTCCAACATTCTTAGTATCAGTGTCAAGCAAGTTTGAATAGTTTACTCAAAGATTCAGAAGCTCAGAAATAGAGATATCTATTATGTTAAAGTCCTTTGGATGAATTGTGACCGATCTGAGTATTCATGAGAAAAATAAGATGAACTTCAGAGAAATGAAGATTATGCTTTCATTTTTTACTCAGGTATGTTTATAATTTTTGAGTACAAAAAATTTAATAGGATGAGAGATTTGTAACAACCGTAATTTATTACAAAAATTAATCTTGATTGAATGCCTCGATCACGAGTAAATTTGATTCACCAAATGTCATGTAGATGTTAGACGTTGTCGCGCGTTCATAAATAAATTATAGCCACTTTAATATATTCGATGCATTTTAGTGTCCGCACGACAGCGTTAAGTATAAGTTGTAAGTGTTGGAGTGAAATGGAAATCTTGTAATAATTAGTAATGTCTAATCCCTACCCCAATTGAAATTGAAATGACACCGATCATTTTTCTCTCCCCTGTGGTTACCATAACCGCGGCCTTGAATCCTTTTCGATATTAAAACTCGTGACCCCCTTGTATGTAACCCTATTTCCCACGATAAGATCGTTGCTCGCTCTTTTTCCCTCACGGCCCGAGTTTGAGAGGAGTTAGGGATCTCTTGTCTCTATCAACCGACGATGCATCTGTATTCCAGCGTCCGACGACCGCACTCTTTCCTCGCCAAAAGGTGAAAAAGGGTGGATTCCAATAGGTAGATCGGTTTGATCCCCATATAATCCTGCATATAGATTCTTGGTGACCCATGGTGAAAAAGGGTTGGTTGGGCACCTTGGATGTCACTTGACCCATAGTTAGGGAACTTTGATCCTTTTAGGGCTAGGGTTGACTTGGGTCAACTTAGCCTCTTTGGTTGACCCCAATGGGTCCATGGTGACCCATTGGCCTCCCCCAGGGTTAGGGGTGCCATGGTGGGGTCATGGGGTCATGGTTAAGCCCTATGGTCACCCCTAAGCTAGTAATTGGAATTTTACGATTTGCAGACTAAGGTGGTTCACACTCTAATTCCCAAGTTCACCCAAACCTTTTAATACTTGCCAGGGTTTTGTCATGACCGAGTCATGACAAAACCATCTTAGGGTTCTAAAAGTCTGAGGGATGTTACTGATGTGATTATTTTTGCTCTATGTAAAAACTATGTGGATAAACATAAACTAGATTGATTTTAATCTCAGGCAAGTACACCTATTGATCATAGTATATGAGAAATCTACATCTCGTGTCGTATTCCACAGGGTCTTTTCAAGTACTCGTACTCACTCTCACTCTATTATCATACCTCTAATTAAAATTGAGTGCTACCCTAAATTATCCTAACTAGGACTACTTGGATAAAGTTACATTAGAGAATTAAGGATAGTAAAAAGCAGAAAATCTAAGAATAACTACATGAGGATGATTACTCATTAATTCAATTCTATGTAATCATGTAATAACAAGATTATCAAATTCACTGTATTGTAAGGGTTAAACATTTATCGAAATCTCTCTTGAGCAATTCAATACCTAAACTTAAGTTGAGTAAATTTTCTCTCGAACAATTCACAATACTCAAACTTGCATTAATAATAAGAAACCCTATCTAATACATAGATTCATGAAATCCTATCTCTAAGATACCATGAGTCCAATTATCCGTATTAATATTATCCAAACAACATATCTCTCAATCATGCAATTTGAAATACAAAGAGAAAGAACATTAAGACATGAACATATAAGCATCCTCATAAATATCCAATTTCTCAATCTAGAAGTTTGGGATTCAAATAAAACAAGTTCTAATTTCAAGCCTAATATCAATCTCATTATTAGAACACATACATACGAATAAAATACCACAAATCTGACATAAAAACTAAGATACATGATTATCGAATTTTTCAAAAGAATAAGTCTCATGCGAAATGTAAAAAATAAAGTTAGATCCATAAGAGAAGGGAAAGATTAAAAGAGATACATGAAGATTAAAAGAATACGAATTATCTCCTTCGATCTCCCCTCCGCCGAATGCTCCACTTTCATTCTCCAGAAGTTCTCCAAGTTCTTCAATCCAAAAGTCCCTCTTCTAATTTTTCTACAGGTTTTTATAGTCTCCTTGCAAACAGGTCGAACACGAGTACCAACACGGTCGTGTCACAGGCCGTGTGGACGGTTCTAAGGCCGTTCTGCACGAAAAGTTGTGTCTGGTCGTGGGCCGTGTCATTTGACATGGCCGTGTTGTTCTTCGTGGCTTCACACACGGCTTGGTTCAGCAGTAGGCCCGATAAGGACACGGGTAGGGACACGGCCGTGTGCCTATCCATGTAGTTCTCTGACTTCTCTTCCAATCCTCGCGATCTTTCCCGATAAGCACACAGGTAGTGACATGGGCAAGTTTCTACCCATGTGTGCCCAATTCCAGTCCTGTCCTCAGTCATGTTGGATCCGTGAACTCCTCTGTTTGCTCCAAGACTTTTAGTTCCAAGGACTTGCAGTACGTGCATTAAGAAGATGAATGAACAAATAAATAACTTAATATAAGAAGTATATGAAACTCCATATTGTGCTCTTCTATTCATGATAACTCATATTCTTAGCTATTTTCGCACAATTATAACGACTATAGGTAAATAATAGTGGAAATGATTACAAATATGATAGTAAAAAGGCATATATAATTGTGCTCATCAAATACCCCCAGACTTAAGTGCTTGCTTGTCCCTAAGCAAACTAATTCAAAAATTTGGAAATAACGATAGGTAATTAATTTTTATGCAAGCTGATTGCCATGAATTCAAGGAGAAATTTGATGTTATAATTGCATAGGAAATAATATAGTAGACTTTTCTAAATATAACTTTATCTTAAAATTCCTCTCATATATCTCTTAACTATCTTTTCACTTATTCCTGGAAATATAATTACAATCATCTATAAATGTGAGGAGAAAATAACAATCTTAATTAGTTAGGCATTAGTGATTCAAAATTTAATAGTATCAATATTGATAGTCATAAGCTTGCCTTTTCACACCCTCTTCACAACACTAGTTAAAATTAGTAAGGTTGGATCCTTAGAACTTGTATTATGGTTTAACCTTTTGGCTTAGGATAGAATGTCACAACCCGCATTTTCACCGCAAATAAGGCTTATCAGAGTAAGGGAAAATACGCGTCATGATGCCACGTCAGCAGGGGATATCTGCGGATGCTCAGACAGACACCAAACTAATCATGAAGAAAGGTTCCTTTTAAGTTATTATAAGGAAAATCAGTTAAGTGCGGAAGTTAGCCGTATCCCTCGGCTTAGTGGCTCATCTACTCCACCAATCAAAATATATTATACGCTGCGGAAAAATACTTGATTAGATTAACTCAAACATCCTACATGAGTAAAAATGTCCCTAAAGGACAACTCATGCTATGCAAGACTCTAAATTTATTATAGTAGGGAAGATAGCTTTTACGGTCGCCAAAAATAACAAGTTAGAGTTTCAAATTATGCAATGCATGAGGTAGTAGTAGTAAGTTTTATAGTTTAAAATACCTAACATGCATTCCTAACATAAATCCTCCCAGAGAGCAAGTAAAACATCCACTTTTAAATAAATGAGCAGCTAGCAAGTACCAACAACTAACAATCAGTGGACGCCAACAAGCTGACATGAACTCACGTACAAAAGTATGTCTGAACTAGTAAAAACAAAACCAACAACAACCTACCTCGCTATAACGAGGCAACAACCACGACCAACACTGCCGCCAGAAATCCAACACCGGCACTGCTAACTGCTACAGCTCTGAACCTGAGGCATTCCAAAAACAGAATATCTCAGTAAGAAGGTATAAGTAGTGGCAGGAAAAGTAATAAGCCAAAATAAACAAAAGGTCAACAGGGGTAGCAACCCAAGACCAAAAGCACTGAAGTAAAGTACAAAAGAAAACAGGGCATCAATAGGAAAAGAACTCCTTCGTGATTTTTCACGTCCACAAGGGTGCACCAGATGCACAAGGCTATAAGGTGCCTACATGATTATTTCACCAGAAAGAAAAATACAAAAAAACCTTATTAGGCACCTGTGGTCAACTCTACCCGAACACACGGGCGAAGTGGTCACTCTTGGACGCACCACCCAAAAACACAGGCAAAGTGGTCGCTCTTGGACACACCCCCCAAAAAGGCACGGGTGAAGTGGTCACTCTTGGACGCACCACCCAAAAACACGGGAGAAGTGGTCGCTCTTAGACACACCCCCCAAAAAGGCACCAAACGGATATATAATCCGTCTAACTACGAGTGAGTCTCATACTCTCCACCATATACTATAGACATCCAAAAACCAGGTAGACTTCCACAAGGTACTAATGAAGGTGACAAACACTGCAGAGGTGGAATCGTCCACCAACTCTCGCATTTAAGAACCCAAAGAAACCACAACACAAAATATCTCAGGATTTGGCTCGACAAATTCTACTTGGCATTTCTAGACTCGAGACGCGGTTGATCAACCCTTAGGAATGATTTATAACCTTAATTAAACTTTAAAACATTTGATAACGAGAGCTAAGGTACTTAAACCATCGCTAAAACACTTCAAGAACGATTAAACATAAATAGGCAAGATCGAGTTTAGCACGACAAAACATCATAACGACATGTGATCAACAATGCGGTTAATAATAGTAATAATTTGGAAGAATAATTGTAGAAAATGTTAGGGGACATGAAAAACATATCCGTTACCATCGAATTGGACAAGGAGAAATGAGGAGAAACCACCACTTGCCTTGGTTTTACCGGAAAAGTCCACCGAATCACTCCACGTTGTAGATCGGGGCAAAAGGATGCAGGAGAGGTTGAGATCTAGACAAAAATGGTGGAAAAGGAATTAGGGCCGAAAAACCCTAACGAAAAAAAACTCAAGGAATGGGGAAGAAATTACCATGATAGCGTAGCTCTCGGCGAGAGCTTTCCGGATCTAAGTTCGGTTGAAGATTTCGAGCACCGGAGAACCGTCGGCGGCCACCGGAAGATTCACGAAAAAGAAACTCGCTCTCTCGCTCGCTGCTCTGGTTCGGGAGAAAAATAACGGAGAAGATGAAGTTTGGTTCTAAAACCTAAGTCCAAGTATATATATATATATATATATATATATATATATATATATATATATATATATATATATATATATATATATATTATATTTGTCAAAATCGGTTTATTTCGAGCGGTTTTGCGGGAAACCAAAATAGAGATCTAAAACGACTTCAAATCAAAACATTGTCAACTTGAAAGTTGTAGATCTCGTCGAGAAAAACAAATTTCATGTTGACCATTTTTCTATACGATGCCGTTTTGACCCTCAAAACGGCCTCTGAACACAGACAAAAACAGCCTACTCGAGTGGCAGCATACCTACTCGAGTAGCAGCATACCTACTCGAGTAACAGCATATCTACTCGAGTAACAGCATACCTACTCGAGTAATAACATACATACTCGAGTAGTAACACAATATACTCGAGTAGAGGCTCATTACTCGAGTAAAAACATGACTTACTCGAGTAGAAGCAACATATACTCGAGTAGCAGCTCACCACTCGAGTTATATCGGACAAAATGGAATTAGAGATTAAAAACGACCTCAAATAGAAAAGTGGTAAACATGAAAGTTGTAGATCTCGTCGTGATGAACAAATTTTATGTTGACCAGTGTGTAATACGACACCGTTTTGACCCTCAAAACGGCCTCTGAACGCAGACTGAAACAACCTACTCGAGTGGCAGCATACCTACTCGAGTAGCAGCATACCTACTCGAGTAACAACATACCTACTCGAGTAGTAACATACCTACTCGAGTAATAATATACCTACTCGAGTAGTAACACAATATACTCGAGTAGAGGCTCATTACTCGAGTAAAAACATGACTTACTCGAGTAGAAGCAGCATATACTCAAGTAGCAGCTCACCACTCGAGTTATAGCGGAAAAAACAGAATTAGGGGTTTAAAACGACCTCAAATCGAAACGTGGTCAACATGAAAGTTGTAGATCTCGTCGAGACGAACAAAGTTCATGTTGACCATTTTGTGATACGACGCCGTTTTGACCCTCAAAACGGCAACCGAGTAAAATCTAAAATGGGCTAATCGACTAGAACCATAGCTTCTCGAGAAGACTCAACACGGAAGCCCAAACGAGCGCCGAATTAAACGAAACTTGCACCGAATGCGAACACCAATGCTACAAATATAACGGCGAAATCAAAACCGGAATCCGACGAGTCATTCCCGAGATATTAATCTTCGAAGTATACGATGAACATAAACAATCCAAAACTTCAATCGCGCGCCGAGACTCCAAAAATGCTCGGATTGCGATGAAACTTGACGAGCAAGTCCAAAATTACTTAACTTAAAGTCCAAATGCAAAATATTCCCATTACAATAAGAATTCGGCCTACTCGACCGCACGGACGCGAAATTGCCTTAACGACATTGCGCCGTCAAATCGACGTTAAAAGTAACGCCACGACGTCATAAATCTGACGTTCCCAAACAAATAAAATCATCGAAAAATCGGGGGCATTACAGTCACTCCCCCTAAAAATAAGTTTCGTCCCGAAACTTAACACAACTCCAAAACCAATCAAAACGATAAAATCAAACATAACTGAAAACATAACGACACACCTGAAACTAAGAGAAGAGGTGCAGGTGAGATCCCCTCATCACCGATTCCAATTCCCACGTCGCGCTCTCGACGTCTTGATTTCTCCAAAGAATCTTGACCATAGGGATGGTCTTTCTCCGCAACACCCGCTCTTGAAAATCCAGAACACGAACAGGTTCTTCCACATAAGTAAGGTTGGGCTGAATCTGGGGTATCGAGTCGAGGACTTGACAATCATTACGAACACATTTCCGCAACTGGCTCACATGGAACACATCATGGACACCAGGGAAGGTCGCAGGCAATTCCAACCTATAAGCCGACACTCCGATGCGCTCAAGAATCTGAAAAGGTCCCACATACCGGGGGTCTAACTTGTGGTTCCTACCAAATCTTTTAACACCGGACATTGGAGAAACCTTCAGAAACACCAAGTCTCCAACCGCAAACTCCAGATCGACCCTTCGAAGATTAGCATATTTCTCATAGCGTTCTTGAGCCACACGAAGCTTTTCTCGAATATGAGTCAACACAATTCATCTCTTCAAGGGCTTCCGGACCTAACAACGGCCTCTCACCAACTTCAGCCCAAAATAGTGGGGTTCTACAACGCCTCCCATACAAGGCCTCAAACGGAGCCATCTGCAGACTCTCTTGATAACTGTTATTGTAAGCAAACTCCATGAGTTTGAGACGCTCATCCCAAGCACCACCATGATCCAAAATATAACACCTGATCATATCTTCTACGATTTGATTTACTCTTTCCGTCTGACCATTAGTCTGAGGATGATAGGCGGTGGAATACCTTAAATTGGTACCCAACCCCTCCTGTAAACTCTTCCAAAACCGAGACGTAAATCTAGAGTCCCGATCTAATACGATGCTAACAGGCACACCATGTAACCTGATGACCTCCTCAAGATATAACTCAGCTATCTTCTTCATCGAGTACCCAATCTTAAATGGAACAAAGTGAGCACACTTTGTCAATCTGTCGACTATCACCCAAACGGAGTCATGCCCACGGGGAGACTTTGGCAGACCGGTGATAAAATCCATTGAAATACTTTCCCACTTCCAACTTAGAATATCAAGCGGTGTCAACTTACCACTAGGACTTCTATGATCAGCCTTAACACGCTGACATGTAAAACATTTCGATACAAACTTTGCGATGTTGTTCTTCATCCCTAACCACCAAACAATTTGCTTCAGATCTTTATACATCTTTGTGGAGCCAGGGTGGTAGGCTACATTGGAACCATGAGTTTCAACACAGATCTTAACTCGAATATCGTCAAAGGCGGGGACGCAAAATCTACCCCGATACTTAAGGGAGTCCAACTCGTCCACAGAGAAATCGGGTAGCTCTCCCTTCACCGTTCTATTCCGGAGATGTAACAAGTCCGGATCATCCTTCTGATGTGCTCGAGTAAGGGAAATCCAAGAGGGTTCTTCTGCTTCTAGACTAGCAGACACAGTACTACTCCCAACCTCAATATCCATCAACAAAAATTCTTCTATCAAGGACTGCACCGACAGATTAAAAATCTTAGCGGTCTTTCTACTCAAGGCATCGGCTACTACATTATCCTTTCCTGGATGATAAAGAATTTTCACTTCATAATCTGCTACATATTCTAACCACCGACGCTGGCGCAGATTTAGCTCCTTCTGAGTGAAGACGTACTTCAAACTCTTATGGTCAGTATAGATCTTGCACAATGCACCATGTAGTAAGTGTCTCCAAATCTTCAGCACATAAATTATGGCAGCAAACTTCCAAATCATGCGTATGATAGTTTCTCTCGTGGATCTTTAGTTGCCTTGGTGCATACGCAATCACCTTACCATCTTGCATTAGAACACAACCAAGTCCGATGTGTGACGCGTCAACATACACAACATACTCAACTCCTTCCGTAGGTAAGGTTAAAATCGGAGCAGTACATAATATCTTCTTCAACTCTTGGAAAGCCTCTTCGCACTTATCGCTCCAAATGAAAGCGGTATTCTTCTGAGTAAGTCTAGTTAGAGGAGCAGACAACTCCGAAAACCCCTCCATGAATCTTCTATAATAGCCAGCCATGCCCAAGAAACTCATAATCTTCTTGGGTGTAGAAGGTCTCTCCCATTCCATCACGACAGAAATCTTGGTCGGATCTACCGAAATACCGCCCTTGCTTACAACATGACCAAGAAGGACACCTGGGGTAGCCAAAACTCACACTTGCTCAACTTCGCATATAGCTTATGCTCCCTCAGGGTCGACAAAATCAAAAGCAAATGCTGAGTATGATCCTCAGCATTGCGGGAATACACCAAGACATCATCCTCTAGACACGGTAAACCTATCTTGGTTTCTAGAACTGGAACCAAATAAGAAAACACCCAGAAGCTAAAAGCCTCCGAGCACATACCGCAGAAATAACTGGAGAAGCCTGACGCGGATAACCATAACCACTCCTGGGTTGACCGTCATCCATCTTGAAGTCCAAGCGCTTAACCTTACACTGGGTAACAGAGTCATGCCTAGACAACCAGTACAGGCCTATGACTACACAAAACCTTCCAGGTCTATCACCTTTAAATCAGCAACCACTAGAAAAACAAATAACTGAATCGGACAACCCTGAATATCTTCGTCCGATACCACAGAAGCACCAGAAGGAAACTTGACACAAAATACGTCACCAACCTGATCGAGGGTCAAACCATGATGCTCTACAAAGGGCCTAGCCACGAACGGGTGGGTAGCGACAGAATCAAAAGGAACACGCGCCCAATGGTTCTTTACCTTAATTTACTTATAAAATCGTATACATACTTATTCAATCAATAACAAAACCAGATAGAACCTAACCTGAAATCACTTGTGTTGAAGACTGAGTTTCTTCTTCGGTCATCGCGATCAGTTTAACTTTTCCTTTGTCCTGATTTTGTGGCAGCGGTAGAGCCCGAGGCGGGGCCGGCTGCAGTGGGGACTGAGCCTGGGGACACGAAGTCTTCAGGTGTCCCTTCTGCCCGCAATGGAAGCAAGTCTTTTCCTTCAACCAGCAATGACTCACGTCATGTCCCTTCTTTGAGCAGAACGTGCACACCCGATCTCCCTTGGGTACTCCTTGGATGGAGAGCACCCGCTGCTTCTTTTGAGTGGCACTTCTCTTGAAACACCTTTCGAAAAGGTGGCCAGGTCGACCATAGAAGCTACATATTTCTCCACTTTTCTTTTTTGAAAAAGGGACAGATGCCCTAGAGCTTCCATGCTCGACACCCTTCCTCTTCTCTTTCCTCGGTATCATATCACGATCATTAGCATATCCAATGGTCTCAACTTCAAGAGCAACTTCTACTGTCCTCGCATTAGTCTCAGACTGGTAAGTATTGGCGAACTGCTGAATGTCATTTTGGAGACCGCCCAAGAAACCTTTAACCCTGCGCTCCTCAGCAGCTCTCAACTCAGAAGCAAACTTATTAAATTTACTGATCTCACTCTCATACCCAATCACTACGGGGGTTTGCTCACTAGGATGCTGTCCTAAGGTGGTAGCCAACAATGCCTGCAACTGTGCTTGCATTGCCACGATCTGACCTGCCATGGTCTCCATGCTCTGGCGTAGTTCAACAATCATCGCCTCACGCCGCGTACCTGACGACTCGCCCTCAGACTGGGGAGTCGACCTGGTCGTAACACGCTCATGCGACATTCTAAAAAAACACGTAACACCTCATTAAAACTCTAGCTTAAACTAGGACTACACCACTTAGTTCCAGACCATACTTAAAAGACACTTGCTTACGCTGCAACTTGCTCTGGGATTTTTATAATGATGCTATGTCCTACTTAGGATGATATCCTCTCATCCTATTGACTCTTGTGCCTATGACATGAATGGATGTATTCTTTATTATTATTATTTTTTTTGATTTAAAACCATGTGTGTACATATGTCATCCCGCAAATCTTTAGCTTGGCACGTTGTGGTTATGCAGTGTTATGCTATGCATGATTGTGCTATGCATTCTAAAAAGGCCCTAATGCATGTTATGAGCGGCGTACGCATGAAAATGTTATGCATCCCATACTACATGACATTCTCATGCAACAAAAAAGAAACGTGCTAGTCGCATTCATGTGGTGAGGTTATGCATCCCATACTACATAACCCTCACATGTTGCCCCTAAGGTGGATCCATATACAGACACATATTATGCATCCCATACTACATAATATGCCCCATATACTTCATGTTATGCTATGAGTGTAGTGTTCGTGCTTCAGCCGAGACGTGCTGATGACATATCGGTGTGTGGTATGATATGATGCTAAACACCTTAATACCAACAAGGAAAGGTTGCCAGACAAATTGTCAAGCAACCTCCCTCTGATACCAACTGTCACAACCCGCATTTTCACCGCAAATAAGGCTTATCAGAGTAAGGGAAAATACGCGTCATGATGCCACGTCAGTAGGGGATAACTGCGGACGCTCAGGTAGACACCAAACTAATCATGAAGAAAGGTTCCTTTTAAGTTATTATAAGAAAAATCAGTTAAGTGCAGAAGTTAGCTGTATCCTTCGGCTTAGTGGCTCATCTAGTCCACGAATCAAAATATATTATACGCTGCGGAAAAATACTTGATTAGATTATCTCAAACATCCTACATGAGTAAAAACGTCTATAAAGGACAACTCATGCTATGCAAGACTCTAAATTTATTATAGTAGGGAAGATAGCTTTTACGGTCGCCAAAAATAACAAGTTAGAGTTTCAAATTATGCAATGCATGAGGTAGTAGTAGTAAGTTTTATAGTTTAAAATACCTAACATGCATTCCTAGCATAAATCATCCCAGAGAGCAAGTAAAACATCCACTTTTAAATAAATGAGCAGCTAGCAAGTATCAACAACTAACAATCAGTGGGCGCCAACAAGCTGACACGAACCCACGTACAAAAGTATGTCTGAACTAGTAAAAACAAAACCAACAACAACCTACCTCGCTATAACGAGGCAACAACCACGACCAACACTGCCGCCAGAAATCCAACACCGGCACTGCTAACTGCTACAGCTCTGAACCTGAGGCATTCCAAAAACAGAATACCTCAGCAAGAAGGTACAAGTAGTGGCAGGAAAAGTAATAAGCCAAAATAAACAAAGGTCAACATGGGTACCAACCCAAGACCAAAAGCACTGAAGTAAAGTACAAAAGAAAACAGGGCATCAATAGGAAAAGAACTCCTTCATGATTTTTTACGTCCACAAGGGTGCACCAGATGCACAAGGCTATAAGGTGGCTACATGATTATTTCACCAGAAAGAAAAATACAAAAAAACCTTATTAGGCACCTGTGGTCGACTCTACCCGAACACACGGGCGAAGTGGTCACTCTTGGACGCACCACCCAAAAACACAGGCAAAGTGGTCGCTCTTGGACACACCCCCCAAAAAGGCACGGGCGAAGTGGTCACTCTTGGACGCACCACCCAAAAACACGGGCGAAGTGGTCGCTCTTGGACACACCCCCCAAAAGGCACCAAATGGATATATAATCCGTCTAACTGCGAGGGAGTCTCATACTCTCCACCATACACTGTAGACATCCAAAAACCAGGTAGACTTCCACAGTGCACTAATGAAGGTGACAAACACTGCAGAGGTGGAATCGTCCACCAACTCTCGCATTTAAGAACCCAAAGAAACCACAACACAAAATATCTCAGGATTTGGCTCGACAGATTCTACTTGGCATTTCTAGACTCGAGACGCGGTTGATCAACCCTTAGGAACGATTTATAACCTTAATTAAACTCTAAAACATTTGATAACGAGAGCTAAGGTACTTAAACCATCGCTAAAACACTTCAAGAACGATTAAACATAAATAGACAAGATCGAGTTTAGCACGACAAAACATCATCACGACATGTGATCAACAGAGCGGTTAATAATAACAATAATTTGGAAGAATAATTGTAGAAAATGTTAGGGGACATGAAAAACATAGCCGTTACCATCGAATCGGACAAGGAGAAACGAGGAGAAACCACCACTTGCCTTGGTTTTACCGGAAAAGTCCACCGAATCACTCCACGTCGTAGATCGGGGCAAAAGGATGCGGGAGAGGTTGAAATCTAGACAAAAATGGTGGAAAAGGGATTAGGGCCGAAAATCCCTAACAAAAAAAACTCAAGGAATGTGGAAGAAATTACCACGATAGCGTAGCTCTCGGCGAGAGCTTTCCGGATCTAAGTTCGGTTGAAGATTTCGAGCACCAGAGAACCGTCGGCGGCCACCGGAAGATTCACGAAAAAGAAACTCTCTCTCTCGCTCGCTGATCTGTTTCGGGAGAAAAATAACGGAGAAGATGAAGTTTGGTTCTAAAACCTAAGTCCAAGAATATATATATATATATATATATATATATATATATATATATATATATATATATATATATAGTTTTGTCAAAAACGGTTTATTTCGAGCGGTTTTGCGGGAACCCAATAATAGAGGTCTAGGATGACTTCAAATCAAAACGTTGTCAACATGAAATTGTAGATCTCATCGAGACGAACAAATTTCATGTTGACCAGTTTTCTATACGATGCCGTTTTGACCCTCAAAACGGCCTCTGAACACAGTCAAAAACAGCCTACTCGAGTGGCAGCATACCTACTCGAGTAGCAGCATACCTACTCGACTAACAGCATACCTACTCGAGTAGTAACATACCTACTCGAGTAATAACATACCTACTCGAGTAGTAACATAATATACTCGAGTAGAGGCTCATTACTCGAGTAAAAACATGACTTACTCGAGTAGAAGCAGCATATACTCGAGTAGTAGCTCAACACTCGAGTTATATCGGAAAAAAACGGAATTGGAGGTTTAAAACGACCTCAAATAGAAAAGTGGTCAACATGAAAGTTTTAGATCTCGTCGAGACGAACAAATTTCATGTTGACTATTTTTGATACGACACCGTTTTGACCCTCAAAACGGCCTCTGAACGCAGACTGAAACAGCCTACTCGAGTGGCAGCATACCTACTCGAGTAGCAGCATACATACTCGAGTAATAGCATACCTACTCAAGTAGTAACATACTTACTCGAGTAATAACATACCTATTCGAGTAGTAACACAATATACTCGAGTAGAGGCTCATTACTCGAGTAAAAACATGACTTACTCGAGTAGAAGCAGCATATACTCGAGTAGCAGCTCACCACTCGAGTTATAGCGGAAAAAATGGAATTAGGGGTTTAACACGACCTCAAATCGAAAAGTGTTCGACATGAAAGATGTAGATCTCGTCGAGACGAACAAATTTCATGTTGACCAATTTTGATACGACGCCGGTTTGACCCTCAAAACGGCGCCCGAGTAAAATCTAAAACGGGCTAATCGAGTAGAACCATAGCTTCTCGAGAAGACTCAGCACAGAAGCCCAAACGAGAGCCGAATTAAACGAAACTTGCACCGAATGCGAACACCAATGCTACAAATCTAACGGCGAAATCAAAACCAGAATCCGACGAGCCATTCCCGAGATATTAATCTTCGAAGTATACGACGAACATAAACAATCCAAAACTTCAATCGCGCGCCGAGACTCCAAAAATGCTCGGATTGCGATGAAACTTGACGAGCAAGTCCAAAATTACTTAACTTAAATTCCAAATGCAAAATCTTCCCATTATAACAAGAATTCGGCCTACTCGACCGCACAGACGCGAAATTGCCTTAACGACATTGCGCCGTCAAATCGACGTTAAAAGTAACGTCACGACGTCATAAATCTGACGTTCCCAAATAAATAAAATCATCGAAAAATCGGGGACATTACATAGAAGATTACAGGTGGGGTAATCAAAGATAACTGCGATGGTTCATATCACACCTAAATAACACTTGAGCCTCTTGCAGGGTAATTACCCTAACATACATCAATATTATAAAACCACCCCCAGACTTTACAATTATTATACTTCCCACATTTTGTTTTCTGATGGATACTCTATATTTTTGTTATTTTTTTATCCAAGGGACCATAGTAGGGATCATTCCGAGTGGGTGTACATGCAATCAGGCCACATATCACTATTTGTTTTTCAAGTGTCCATAGTAGGGATCACTCCAAGTGGGTGTACATGCACTCAGACCACATATCACTATGAACAAACTCATTCCATGAAGGT
Organism: Platanthera guangdongensis; assembly: GCA_039583875.1. Lineage (NCBI taxonomy): Eukaryota > Viridiplantae > Streptophyta > Magnoliopsida > Asparagales > Orchidaceae > Platanthera > Platanthera guangdongensis. Next base: position 159,023,679 of record CM077147.1, on the reverse strand, counting down.
CTCAATGATAGGCGTGCAAATAGGTTAGGATTTTTGGCCTTGGTAAATTTTAGTAGTAGAGTTCCAAAAGGCATAGGGAGTAGGTCCAAATTGGGTGTGCAAGGCTATAATGTTTAGGGTTTTGGGCTTGCAAAGCTCAAACTATCCAAAGGGGGCCTAAGTCATGTCCGCCCTAACTAATTAACTTATGTGAATGTTTTGAGGATCGCTAGGGCAAGTTCTGGAGACCAATAAAGGGTATTCTTCATTTTGAATCTCTAATACAAAATTATCAAACTATTACACTCATCGACTCGCTTTATTATAGATAATTATATTTCCTAAAATAGAGTGATTATTAGTTAGTAATATAGAGGACTAATCCAAAAAAATAAGTTATATAGAGAAAATTAAACTAAAGAATTTCTATACATAATTACTAAACAACAAATTTGACCACTCAATGAGTCTACTTTAATTCATCTTAATCAGCTTGCGAAAGCAAATTAACTAGTTATAATCTCAAATGAGTGAATTAATGGAAGCTTAGAAAGAAGCAACAAATTTTTTTTTTTTAATTTGGGCAATTTGGGGGGGGGGGGGTTAACAATAATGAGTACTATGCTAGCAAACAAATATAACCAATTGTAATCATGTATAGACATATGAAATACGAGAATTGAACTACATCCACCCCCAGACTTAAAATTTGCAGTTTCCTCAATGCAATGTAAAGAACTGAGAAAACAAAGACACCAATATGTAAAAAAAACTGGCTATCAATAAAATAACAGAGTTTCCTTCTAATTACAGCATAAATGAGTACAGGAGAGCAAATCAAAGAACATCTGAAGTGGTAATATATAATAAAAAATACAGAGAAATCAAAAGTAATAAGTTGCAGGAGCAGAATCTGAAGGATCGTCGGGGAGGTGAGATGGGCCAGGAGCTGCCAGAGGTGGAGAAGAGATCCCTAGATGGTCCCTGATATGAATGATGGGCTCCTCTGTCCACTTTTGAGAAGCCTCCATACGCTGCAAGCGTGGTGAGAGCTCGGTCTCAAAGAAGTGCTGGAACTCACGTGAATACTGCGAGGGTGATCGAGGAGGAGGGGAAGAAGACTCTCCCTGAGCATAAGTAGAGCGGGGCGGAGGCACCAGAGGCTCATCGAGGTCAGGATCGACATCGTCATCATCATCGTCATCATGAGCAATGGAATAAACAGTTCCACTCTGACCCTAACGGGTAGTGATAAGGCAGAGTGAACAGAGAGAAGACATCGTGATAGGGATAGTCTTTGCTACCACGGTCATCGGGTGAAGGGAGGAAAAGATGTTCATGTTCTTAGCCAGGCGCGTAATGTAGGGTGCTACACAAATAAACCCAATACGTGAGTTGTCGGCCTGGTGAAGAATGAACTGCGCCACCATAAAACCTATATGGATGTGGTAGCGCGATGTCATGCTATAGAGATGTAGCATGTCCTGCCTACTCACGACACCGGAGCTTTCGCACCGGCAACTCAATGTGTGACTCAGCAGATGATGCACGTAGTGGAGAGCAGGAGAAATCAACTTAGATGCCTTGGACCTCTTGGCCTCATATGGGGAGATGTCGAAAGAGAGTCGAGCCCAAATATTCGCGGCGTGTTCGCGAGTAGGGAGGTCAAAGTGGAGATCGAAGTAAGCGGTACTATAGAGGAACGAGTACTCATATACCCCTAAATATTGGGTGAACTATAGAAGAGAGAGGGTATAAGTAGTACCCGCTACTCGAAATGAAATGACGTCCTCCTGTGTGTTAGCCTCCTCAGTGAAGGTCAGCCTAAGGTTCAAGTAAAAGGAGGACATGAACTCTAATGTGAGCTCCTTAAATCCTAACTCCTCAATATTAAAAAATTGGTCTCAGCCCTCTACAGAAATTAACTCGTGAACGTCCGCGACTAAATGAATCTTTTCTAAAATGCTCCAGACAATAGTCCGAATGTCTTGAAATTTTTTTGACTAGAGGCGATTATAACGAGTGATATGCGCCGGATCGGTAAATTCCTGTGGCGCAGCAGCGTCGCGCCTTTCCGTAGATAATGCTAGTGAAATTTGGGCAACGACGAAGTCCCCCTTACGGAAGTCCCGTTGACATGATCTGCAGCCAAGAAGATTTTTGCTTTGCAATGAAAAGGAAAAAGAGGAGGAAAAAAGAGGAAAGAAAGAAAAATGTGAATATGAGAACAAGAGGAAGGAGAAGTGAGTGGAGGAGAAGGAAAAATTGAAAAATAAAGACATAATCCAAAAATTTTACCTAGGAGGATTGATTGCGAGGAGAGGAGGCGAATCCACAAAGTTTGGAGGCGAAAGCTTCAAACCCGAGCTCTGGCCGTGGAGGAAATGGGTGCTGGGAGGAATGGCTGAAACCAGTAAGTGGGGAGGAAGAAGATGATACAACCTTTTATAAGAGTCGAACACGGGTTGCCACACAGGCATGTGTGCACCCGTGTTCGAGAATCTTTATCGCGTGGAACACGGGTTGTGGAAAGTCGTGCGGTCAAACTGGCGGGAAAACAGCGCGCCAGGCGGACACGACCCACAACACAGAAGTATGTGTCGACCCGTGTCCTTCTCGGGCGCTTCTTCGTCGAGCGCAGAATCTACACATGGCTCCAAACACGGATGGGTCGGTAGCCGTATCCTTATCGGGATGAGGAAAGCGTCGATCTCAGGATATGGCACACGATCCACAACACGGGTGGGTTGTCACCCGTGTCCTGCTTGTGTTGATTATGAGAAAAGTGGCGTTATAACGACACGACAATGCACACGGGTGTGTGTCAACCCGTGTGCTTCTCGAGATGATTCTTTCCTACGCCAGGTTTTAAATTGCACACGGCTGGGTAAGAGAATATGCGTTACGCACACGGCCAGGCACACGGTCGTGTGCCTACCCGGGTCCTCCTCTGAATCAAAATTTTCTCCTAAGTGATTTTTGTAATATTTTTATACTAATATTTAGCTAAAAGTTTGTCAAAAATTTTATAAACTAAGAAAAATTATTACATAACACTTAATCCTAGTCTAGCCAGAGGCAAGATTCTTGACGAGCGAAGTCTTTAAGAAGCTCACCATAATACAGCTTTAGTCGGTGCCCATTAACTTTAAAATCCCCCTTCTCAGGGTGGGAAAGTTCGAAGGTGCCATAGGGAAAAACTTCTTTGAATTGGAAGGGTCCAGACCACTTAGACATTAACTTTCTTGGGAATAAACGAAGGTGGGAATTGTAAAGGAGGACTTGGTCACCTTTCTGGAATGTCTTTAGTTTGTGAAGGTGATGATCATGGAATAATTTAGTCTTCTCCTCATATATCCTGGAGTTTTCATAGGCCATGGTTCTCCACTCATCTAACTTGTTAAGTTGAAGTTTACGTTTCTCCCCTATAGAATTAGTGTCAAAATTCAAAGAGTGTATTTCCCAATACGACTTGTGTTCCAAATCTATAGGCAGGTGACATGACTTACCATAGACTAATCTAAAGGGAGTGGTCCCTATATGTGTTTTGAATGCGATCCTATATGCCCACAAACAATCTTGTAGTTTCTTAGACCATTGTTTCCTATTCCCTTCTATAGATTTTTCTATGATTCTCTTAAGCTCTCTATTTGAAACTTCAACTTGACCACTAGTTTGTGGATGATAAGGAGTGGCTATCCTATGTGTGACCCCATATTTTTGTAATACTTTATCTAGCTGTAGATTACAGAAGTGTGTACCCCTATCACTAATAAGTGCACGTGGTGTGCCAAATCGTGCAAATAAGGATTTCAAAAATTGAATTACTACTCTACTATCATTAGTAGGAAAGGCTTGCGCCTCTACCCACTTAGATACATAATCTACAGCTACCAAAATATATTTATTCCCATAAGAATTTGGAAATGGTCCCATAAAATCAATTCCCCACACATCAAACACTTAACATTCAAGAATAAACCTTTTTGGCATTTCATGCAATTTAGAGATATTACCTGATTTTTGACAAGAATCACATGAAAGCACATACCTTTGGGCATCCCTGGGTAGAAGGGGCCAATAAAAAATGTAATCAAGAACCTTTTGGCTGAGCGATTTGCTCCAAAGTGACCACCTGTAGGGCCTGAATGACACTGCTCCAAGATTTTCCAGCCCTCCTCTGCTGATAAACATCTACGTATAATGGAATCTGCACATACCAAAAAAGATAGGGGTCCTCCCAAAAGTAATATTTCAAGTCAGATAAAAATTTCTTTTTCTACTGATATGAAAAGTCTTTTGGAAGGACCTTAGCCGCAAGATAGTTTGTATAATCGGCAAACCACGGATAATCAGTAATTATATCAGTAGATAATGCAAACAGCGATTCCTCCGGAAATGTATCACTAATCTCAGCCTCATCTAACATTGTTCGTAGTGGATTTTCTAAACGTGAGAGATGATCCACAACTAAGTTCTATGCTCCTCGTTTATCCCTAATTTCCAAATCAAATTCTTGCAATAAAAGAACCCAACAGATTAAACGAGGTTTGGCTTCCGCCTTGGCTAATAAATATCTTAGGGCAGAGTGATCTGTGTATACTATCACCTTAGACAATGTTATATAGGATCTAAATTTATCAAAGACGAATACCACTGCTAGGAGTTCTTTTTCTTTAGTTGTATAATTCTCCTAAGCATTATTGAGTGTTTTGCTAGCATAGTATATAGGGTGAAAGTGTTTGTTTTGGCATTGACCTAACACAACCCCTACCGCAAAACTGCTAGCGTCACACATGAATCTCGAAAGGTTGAGTAAAATCAGGCGTGATCGTAATAGGAGAATTAATTAATCTTTCTTTTAAGAACTCAAAAGCTTGTAGACACTCATGATTGAAAATAAAAGGTGTGTCTTTCACTAAAATCCTAGTAAGTTGTTTAGAAATTTTAGAGAAGTCTTTAATGAACCGGTGATAGAATCCGGCATGACCTAAAAAACTTCTCACTGCCTTAACGGAGGTTGGTGGTGGCAACTTTTCTATGGTTTCAATTTTCTCTCTATCTACTTGAATTCCTTGGCTTGAGATCTTATGACCAAGTACTAACCCTTCTTGTACCATGAAATGGCACTTCTCCCAACTAAGCACTAAATTTGTTTCCTGACACCTCCTAAGAACTTTTTCTAAATTGTTCAAACACAAGTCAAATGAATCACCGAACACAGAGAAATAATCCATAAACACTTCGATAATATCTTCAACATACTCATTAAATATAGTTAACATGCACCTTTGGAAAGTGGCGGGTGCATTACATAAACCAAATGGCATACGCCTCTAGGCAAAGGTACCAAATGGGCAAGTGAATGTTCTTTTCTCCTAGTCTTCTGGTACTATAGAGATTTGGAAGTATCCAGAGAATCCATCTAGAAAACAATAATAAAAATGTCCCGATAAACGTTCTAATATTTGATCAATGAAAGGTAAAGGGAAATGGTCTTTCCTAGTAACATCGTTTAACTTCCTATAATCAATACAAACATGCCAACCTGTTACTATTCGCGTTGGAATTAATTCATTCTTATCATTTACTATTACTGTTAAACCAGCCTTCTTAGGAACGACTTGTATAGGACTAACCCATGAACTATCCGAAATAGGATATATCATTCCCGAAACTAACAACTTAACAATCTCAGCTTTCACTACCTCTTTCATATTTGGATTTAGCCTACGTTGTAGTTGAATAGAAGGCTTATAGTTTTCTTCCAAAAGGATCTTGTGGGTGCAAAAAATAGGGTTGATACCTTTTATATCAGTTATTTACCATGCTATAGCACCCTTATACTTCCCTAACACAGTTATTAACTTTTGTTTTTCAGTTTCAGAAAGATTAGAAGAAATAATAACTGGGTAAGTAGAATTAGATCCTAAGAACGCATACTCAAGATGATCCGGTAATTTTTTTAAGTTCTAATATCGGTGGATCCTTAGTATTACTCTTATGAACTTCAAGATCTACTTGCGTAATCAAACTATATTCAATCTTCTTATTCTCCGAAATAGAGTTATCTAGATAATATAGATGTTCAACAATGTCTTGATTTTTATCTTCTTCTAGATAACTATTAGTGATGCAAATCTCTAAAGGATCTCTGTAATATTATTCAGAATTCATAGAAGTCATAACATTATCAACACCATAGCAAAAGTAGCAATGATCATCATTATCCAACGTTTGCTTTATTGTATTGCCAATTTGAAAAGTGACTTCATCTTCCCCTACTCACAAAACTAACTTACCATCAAAAATGTCAATAAGAGCTCTAAATGTGGCTAAGAATGGACGACCTAGTATGAGTGGCACTTACACGCTTTCATCCATCTCTAGAATAACAAAATCAGCGGGAAATATAAACTTGTCTACCTTAACTAATACATCCTCTACTATTCCTCTAGGATACTTAACCGAACGATCTGCTAATTGAATACTCATTCTAGTGGGGCTAAGTTCTCCTAGACCTAGTTTCGAATATAGTTTATAAGGCATTAAGTTTATACTAGCTCCTATGTCCGCTAAAGCTTTATTCACTTGTAAATCACCGATTAAACATGGAATTAAAAATGAACAGGGATCATTAAGTTTTTGTGGTAATTTATTTTGTAAAATAGCAGAACATTCTTCACTAAGTGTTACTAAAGATAATTATTCTATTTTCTTTTTATTTGAGATCAAATCCTTTAAAAATTTAGCATACTTTGACATTTGAATAATTTCAGAAAAAAGGTAGATTAACATGTAATTGTTTAAACATAGTTAAGAACTTACCATAACACCCATCCATGCACTCCTTGTTCAGCTTCACTGGATACGGTACTGCTGGTTGATACTCCATTGGCTTTGAATGCATCTCGTTCTATCCTTCGCCGCTAAGCTCCTCTTGGGGTGCTTCCTTTGCAAGCCTTTGATCTTGTAATTCCTTCCCTCTCCTCAATTGAATTGCTTTTGCATGCTCCTTTGGGTTTGTTTCAGTATTGCCTGGAAGTGTTCCTTGTTGCCTTTCAGACACCATCCTTGCAAGCTGACCAATCTAGTTCTCCAAATTTCGAATAGAGCCCTCATGATTCCGGAAAGCTACATCAGTTGTTTACATGAACTTGGTGAGAACATCTTCTAATGATGGCTTCCTTTGCTCTGGTTATTGCAGTTGTCCAAATACAGGTTGCTTGCCTTGATTTCCTTGCCCTCCCCAAGAGAAATTGGGGTGGTTCCTCCATCCAGGATTGTATGTAAAACTATATGGGTTATTTGCTTGGTTGAAGGGAGGTCTGGTATTATTGCCCAAATAGTAAATATGTTCTTGCACTTGAGGTTCACAAATCGACATTCCATTAAATGAGGGGTCCCATTGTTGAGGTACCATGGAGGGTGATGCTAAAGATAGGTTATCTATCTTTTGGTGAAGCTTCTCCACTTGAATAGCTAAGGCTGTGACGACATCAACTTCATAAATTCCTGCAGGCTTGTTAGGCTTTTGTCTTACGGTAGTTCATTGATAGTTATTCATTGCCATGTCTTCTATCAACTGTTGAGCCACTTTAGGTGTCTTATTGTTCAAGGTGCCTCCACTAGCCGCATCGATCATCTATTTAGTGGCCGGATTGAGACCATTGTAGAAGGTCTGAATATGAAGCCAGGAAGGTAGTGCACGATGGGGACAACTCCTTAAGAGTTACTTGAATCATTCCCATGCGTCATACAACGATTTAGATTCTATTTGAACATATGTAGAAATGTCGTTCCTTAGCTTCACAGTCTTCGCCGGTGGAAAATACTTCATCAAGAACTTCTCAACCATCATATCCTATGTAGTAATCGACCCTCTAGGTAGTGAGTTCAACAATGGCTTCGCCTTGCGCCTTAGTGAGAATGGGAACAATCTCAATCGAATGGCATCATTGCTAACGCCATTGATCTTGAATGTATCACATATCTCCAAGAATCTAGCAAAGTGTGTGTTGGGAACTTCATCTTGCAGGCCATCATATTGGACATACTGTTGAACCATCAGAATAATACTCGGTTTCAACTCGAAATTATTGGTGACTATTGGTGGTCTAACAATGCTTGACCCAGTACCCTGGAGATTAGGTCTAGCAAAGTCAGACATGGTTTGCTCATTCTGGCTTGCCATGTTTTCTAAATTATCTGGATGGTGATCTCCTAAGTTTACAGTTTCCTCTTCTTAAAGTTTTTTTGAGTTTTCTGTATTATCAGTTCTCAAGTCCCTTTGGCTAGTGTTGTGAATAATACATTCCGGGTCAGGATGAAATGGGGCTAACCCAGAATTTCTTCCCCTGGTCATAGAATAACAGACTACAAAATAGAGATTAAGTGATATAATTATACAGAAATTTAATTTACAATTATTGGTTAGTAATTTGCAATTATATGGAATAAACTAATTTACAATTATATGTTATTAAGCAAAAATTGGTAGATTAATAGAGTTTAAGTTTTCAAAATATTGAAAATGAGAGTCCCTGGTAACGGCGTCAAAACCTTGATGCTATTGTTTTTGCTCTATGTAAAAACTATGTGGATAGGCATAAACTAGATTGATTTTAATCTCAGGCAAGTGCACCTATCGATCATAGTATAGGAGAAATCTACATCTCGTGTCATATTCCACAGAGTCTTTTCAAGTACTCGTACTCACTCTCACTCTATTATCGTACCTCTAATTAAAATTGAGTGTTACCCTAAATTTTCCTAACTAGGACTACTTGGATAAAGTTACATTGGAGAATTAAGGATAATAAAAAGCAGAAAATCTAAGAATAACTATATGAGGATGATCACTCATTAATTCAATTCTATGTAATCACGTAATAACAAGATTATCAAATTTGCTGTATTGTAAGGGTTAAACATTTATCGAAATCTCTCTCGAGCAATTCAATACTTAAACTTAAGTTGAGTAAATTTTCTCTCGAACAATTCACAATACTCAAATTTGCATTAATAATAAGAAACCCTATCTAATACATAGATTCATGAAATCCTATCTCTAAGATACCATGAGTCCAATTATCTGTATTACCATTATCCAAACAACATATCTCTCGATCATGCAATTTGAAATAAAAAGAGAAAGAACATTAGAACATGAACATATAAGCATCCTCACAAACATCCAATTTCTCAATCTAGAAGTTTGGGATTCAAATAAAACAAGTTCTAATTTCAAGCCTAATATCAATCTCATTGTTAGAACGCATACATATAAATAAAATACCACAAATCTGACATAAAAACTAAGATACATGATTACCGAATTGTTCAAAAGAATAAGTCTCCTGCGAAATGTAAAAAAATAAAGTTAGATCCATAAGAGAAGGGGAAGATTAAAAGTGATACATGAAGATTAAAAGCATATGAATTATCTCCTTTGATCTCCCCTCCGCCGAATGCTCCACTTTCGTTCTCCAGAAGTTCTCCAAGTTCTTCAATCCAAAAGTCCCTTTTATAATTTTTCTACAGGTTTTTTTAGTCTCCTTGCAAACAGGGTCGAACACGGGTACCAACACGGCCGTGTCACAGGCCGTGTGGACGGTTCTAAGGCAGTTCTGCACGAAAAGTTATGTCTGGTCGTGGGCCATGTCATTTGACACCGCCTCGAACATGGCCGTGTTGTTCTTCGTAGCTTCATACACGGCTTGGTTCAGCAGCATGCCCGATAAGGACACAGGTAGGGACACAGCCGTGTGCCTACCCGTGTAGTTCTCTGACTTCTCTTCCAATCCTCATGATCTTTCCCGATATGCACACGGGTAGTGACATGGGCGTGTTTCTACCCGTATGTTCCCAATTCTAGTCCTGTCCTCAGTCATGTTGGATCCGTGAACTCCTATGTTTGCTCCAAGACTTTTAGTTCCAAGGACTTGCAGTACCCGCATTAAGAAGATGAATGAATAAATAAATAGCTTAATACATGAAGTATAGGAAACTCCATATTGTGCTCTTCTATTCATGATAACTCATATTCTTAGCTATTTTCGCACAATTATAATGACTGGAGGTAAATAATAGTCAACATGATTACAAATATGATAGTTAAAAGGCATATATAATTGTGCTCATCAGTTACAAACATTCTGGTAAAAAGCAAGAGCATCGCGGAGCATATAAAAGATCTGACCGAAATCTTCCCCACCTTGAGAAGATACAAGATGCATCTCAATCCAGCCAAGTGTGTCTTCGGGGAAGGAAGAGGGAAGTTCCTAGGTCACCTCCTCACTCCCAGGGGGTGGAGCCAAACCCCAACAAAGTTAAGGCCATCTTGGATATGGAATCTCCAAAAGACTCCAAGGAAGTTCAGAGATTGACTGGAAGGCTAGCCGGCCTTAGCCACTTCCTCTCCAACGCATGGGAGAAGTGTTCTCCGTTCTTCAAAACTCTCCAAAGCAAGAAGAAGTTCGAGTGGACCGCGGAGTGCGAGGATGTCTTTATAAAGCTTAAGCAGCGGCTAACCCAGGCTCCTCTCCTCCAAGGCCCACCGGGAAGCGAAGACCTCCTACTTTATCTAGGAGTGGGAGTAGACGCGGAAAATTCAATGTTGGTCTGGGAAGAGAGAAAGAAGTAACTCCTCATTTATTACGTAAGTATAGTGCTGTGTCAAGCAGAGATAAGGTATCCTATCCTGGAGAAGCTGGTTTTTGCCTTAGTGGTTTCGGCTCATAGGCTCCGCCCGTACTTTCAAGCTCACTCCATCAAGCTTATCTCGGATCATCCGCTTCGAGGTATATTGTATGGGGTGGAGCATTCTGGCAGGTTGTCAAAGTGGACAGTGGAGCTCAGTGAGTTTGATATCTCTTACTCTCGGAGGGTAGCGATCAAGACCCAGGCAGTGGCGGACTTTCTGGCCGACTTCTCGGCCGAGGTAGAAGGAGACGAAGGCTCTCCTAGCCCAGTATCTTGGAAGATATTCATGGATAGGGCTTCGGGCAGACATTCCGTGGGAGCCAAAGTCATGCTAGTAAGCCCTCGGGGAACCAGGATCGAGCAGGGTGTCGAGATTCTCTTCCCCGTCACAAACAATCAAGCTGAGTGCGAAGCCATGGTGGCCGGCTTGCGTCTCACCAAGGAGTTGGCAATCAAAGATATGAGAGCCTTCACTGACTCGATGGTGGTTGCTTCGCAAATTAGAGGGGAGTTTGAAGTACACGATCCTGTCCTACAAAAATACTTAGTCAAGGTTAAAGGTCTGATCGGGGGTTATCATTCATTCTTTGTCGAACATGCACCCCGTGAAGATAATTCAGAGGTCGATTATCTCACAAAATATTGTCCCGGGACCTGGTGAATAGTGAACAAGTTATTCCAACCATCCATCGAGTAAGGAGAGATGATGTAGATCGAGCAGAGAGCCTCATGGAAGGATCCGTTTGTTACGTTCTTAACGACGTTTCAGCTCCCCTCCAGTGAAGGAGATCAAAGAAAATTCTGATACAAGGCTGCTTACTACTTGCTGCAGGAAGGGGAGCTTTACCACAAAACCATTTTGGGCCCATTGGCCAGCTGCTTGTCAGAGATCGAGATCCCCTGTGTTCTAGAAGAGATCGATTCAAGAGAATATGACAGCCATTCGGGGACTCGTACATTGGAGCAAAGGATCTTAAGGCATGGTAACTTCTGGCCAACCATTCGGGCAGTCACAGAAGCCTTCTTAAAGAAATGTTCCAAGTGCCAGCTCTTTGCACCTCTTCAATTGCCACTTGCTCTGCATCTTCGCTCGATCACCGATCCCTGGCCTTTCGCTATCTGGGGAATGGATTTGATTGGTCCTTTTCCTTAGGCTAGCAGATAGAGGAGGTTTGTCCTTGTCATGATTGACTACTTCTCCAAGAGGATCTAGGCCAAGGCGCTCGCCAAGACCACTTCACAAATCATAAAGAACTTCATCTGGGGGGAGATCGCCTGCAGGTTCGGAATTCCCCTAGCCATCATCACTGACAACGATCCGCAGTTTGCCAGCCTGGATTTGGAAGACTTCTGCAAGCAGCTAGGGACGGATCTTCAATTCGCCTCTGTGCATCATCCTCGCAACAACGGACAGGTAGAAGCCGCCAACAAGATAGTTATCAACCTACTAAAGAAGAAGGTCACCAACTTGAAGGGAAACTGGGCAGAGCAGCTCCCCTCTGTCCTATGGGCTATGAGAACAACTCCAAACTCGACCACGTGGGAAATGCCCTTCAAGTTATCCTACAGGTATGAGGCACTCATCCCTGTGGAGTTCGAGGTTTTGATTCCAATGGTGATTGTAGCAGAAGATGGCAACGAAGAGTGGCGTTTGGAGAATGAAGATGCTCAGAGGCTCTCGCTAGATTACGTTGAAGAACTTCGTGAGATAGCCTCTATCCGCCAGGAGGAAATCAAGCGGCGCATGGCAAAGCACTTCGACAAAAACGTCCGCCTCAAACATTTCCTTGCAGAAGATATAGTCTTAAAAAAGGTGGACACCGCGGGAAGGGGGGCAACAGTTGGCAAGCTACACCCCAATTGGGAGGGCCCCTACATCATCTAAGAAGCCTTAGCCACTGGAGGCTATTATCTCCAAGATCCAGTAGGAGAGCAGCTGGGAGGTACTTGGAGTGGGGATGACTTGTAAAGGTTCTATCCCTAGCGATAACCTGTAGTAAATCTTTGTAATCTTGTTGTATATATGCAAAACTCTGTGACATCCAATTTATTTCTTTCTGTGCTAATCCATCCTGAGATATCTGAAGGATTTGAGGTCCAGCCCCGCGATCGACTCCAAACACCAGCGGTCAACCTGTTTCTCGTAAATATCCCAGTGAGGATGATGGGACGATGACTTTGGAAGCGCTCTTGTAAGACCGAGCCTCTGCATTGATGACCGAGATCAGCTCCCCCTTTACATGTCGGCCTAGGTACCCCGATTGCATCTCTCCTCTGACTGGAGTAACTATTAGGAACAGTCCTGGACACTAACCTCCTGGACTCGATAGAGGGCCTGTCTCACCCAACAATCATTAGTAAAAACATCTCAACTACCCCCAAGGCAGGATAACCTGCTGAAGAAGGGGCAAGAGCGAGCCCAAGGGAAGATGTTGGCCTAGAGTGAATCCTAAAGGACCCTCAGAGGAACATTACCTTTCGCTCACCCATTGACACTCGTAACGAGATGGCATGGCCTAAATTGATCTCCATGGTTTGATCAAGATACGAGCCTTCGACCCGTTCCTCCTAAAAAGCCCAGAGCGGATGATGGGACGATGCCTTGGGAAGCGCTCTTCTAAGACCGAGCCCCTATATTGATGGCCGAGATCAGCTCCCCCCTTGCATGTCGGCCTATGTTCCCCGGATTGCATCTCTCCTCCAACTAGAGGAATTATTAGGAACAGGTCTGGACGCCAAATTCCTGATTCTACGGGTTCAAGATCGCCTCCTTTAAAAATATCCTTCATTTGCAAAACATCGGTGCAACTATCTCATCTGTCACCCCTCAAGTAGCAGGATGAAATCACCTCAACCCCATTTGAAGTCCTCGAGTGGTAGAGTTATCATAAGTCTGAGTCCCTGTATGAGCTCCTCTCCTGCATATCGGCCAACGACCTCCTCGAGTGAAACCAAGTTCCTCGTTGGAGTGATATCGTAGCCTGTCACCTCTGTACTAACTTCTCTCCTATAGATCGACTACTTGCCTCCCCGAGTCGATTACCACCCCCAATTGAGCTCGGCACGTGCTGGGTGTCGACTGCTTCCCACCCCTAGTTGAGCTTGGCTCCTACTGGGTGTCAGCTCCTTCCCACCCCCAGTTGAGCTTGGCTCCTACTGGGTGTCGACTGATCCCCACCCCAAGTTGAGCTTGGCTCCTACTGGATGTCGACTGATCCCCATCCCCAGTTGAGCTTGGCACCTGCTGGGTGTCGACTGCTTCCCACCCCTAGTTATGCTTGGCTCCTGTTGGGCGTCGACTTCTTCTCACCCCCAGTTGAGCTTGGCTCATGCTGGGTGTCGACTGATTCCCACCGCCAGTTGAGCTCGACTCCTAATAGGGTGTCGACTCTTCTACACCCCCAGTCGAGTTTGGCTCCTGCGGATGTCGACTACAAACTCTGACTCAGTTGAGCTGGGATCCTATAAGGTATACGACCATGGAGGTATAAGCAGCAATCAGCGAGCATGCGACTGCGACCACACATGCGTGAGTATATACGGGCATCAGAATGCGAACAAGAAGCGGTGACCTTCGAGTAGGTGACGAACTTCGATGAGGGAGGTACAAGTGCGAGTTAGCATATCACGAGCACTCCACTCTCCAAGCCTATGAGCCTATCTATCGACATCCAGCGAGCGAGCATGCGGGTAAGAAATAAAAAGAAAGGGAAGCTACAACAAAAAACCTTGTACTATGTCAAAATGATTACAAGTTTCAAAAATATCTAAGTGTATTCTGTAGGCGAGTATGGAGAATATCAGCGAGCAACAAAGACTCATCGTCGCCAGTATCAGGCCGATATTTCTCATCACTAATATCAACGTCTTCTTCTTCCTCGCCCTCGTCGCTGTCTTCCTCCTTGCTCTAGCCGCTGTTGCCGCTGCTGCCGCTACCGCTAGAGCCCAACACCGAGGAAAGAACGCGGTTAGGCGTGTTAGATTCCTTGACGAGCAACTCCATAATCAGGTCCTCCACCGTTATCTTCTTGGCCACCTCATCAAGATGGCCACCAATCCTTAGACAGGCGAGGATAATATCCCCAGCTGCCCGCGCAATTCCCCGACGTAAGGCCGACATCTCATCCCCATAAGGGCAGGGCCTCTTCACCGTCGCATGTGGGGACTCCTGTTGCGGTGCTGCAGGGAGAGGAGCTGAGGTGCTCGACACGAATTTGGGAATCTTTTAGATTGGTCATTGCATTGGTGAGCTTCTGCTCACATTCTGAGAGCTTCTTCGATGCCTCAATCTCAATAGCCTGCGAGGATCACCAAACAATCAGCAAAATAATCCAAGTCCAGAACAGACATATCACATGGGGAGGCGGCTTACCTCATATTCCCTCTAGCAAACTGATTGCATGCCGAGGTCGATCGCCTCCTTAGAAACGACCTTTAGCACCTCATGCGTCTCGAGCAGCTTCCTCGCCAAGAAATGTCCTAGCTCGGCAGCTCGCAAAATAGAGCGCAAGGTCGGCTGGGCGAGCTCTTCTGGGCTGAGCTCCACCATGGACTCAACATCAGCTTGCTCGTCGATGGTGTGGAGGGCATCGAAGGCCTCCCCCTTGTCATCCTAGTCCTTAGACCAAGCAGGGAGGTTGGTGCTCAGCGACACCCGATGTTTGTCAGCAGAACAAGAAACCAGCGCGCGGCCGAAGGCATCCTTACCTTCTCGCCCAAGGTTGTAGTTCGGGTGAAGGTAAGGTGCCCTGAAGTTGGCCGAAGGTTCCCGGTCCTCGAACAGCTGGCGAGATACCTTAGCCCGCTTGCTCGCATGGTCAGGCAACCTGACCTTCTCCTTCCCCTTGGCGAGCATCGTCTTCTCTCCAACTTCTGGCAGCTGGTTGGGGGGTGGGGTCTGGGTGTGACGAGGAGACTTCATTGGCCTGAGGAAGTGACTTCGAGGGGAGCTCGGAGGGTACTGCGAGAATTAGGAGTGAGTTAGTGCGACTTTCATAGTAGCTAAATGGGAGAAATTGCCGAGTATATTCAAACTCCGAAGACTTACTCTCGCAAGGGTGGATCTCTACAAGAGCATTGACGTTTATTCGCCAATGGATAACGTCGAACTGCCGCCCGCAAAAAGCCTTGACAAGCTTCTCGCACATGCCCTCCAAGATTGGCGGCAAGAAGGCGACGTCGGCGGGTTAGTGAGGCCTCCCCAGCATGCCATCGAAGTCGTTGGGAATGAAGACGAGGTACTCGCTCCATCGATGTACTTTGTTCGTCTTCTAGACTAGCGTGCAGACGTGGCTGCTGAAGAAGACAATCCCGTCCGAAGTCCCCGCAAAGGAGAATATCTTTTGGAATACAGAGAGGTCGAAAACAATCCTCTCTTCCTCCAGGTAGCAGAGGAACCCCATGATTATTGCCACGCCTTTGGGGTTGATTTGAGTGGGAGTGATGCCGAAGTACTGAAGGATCTGGCGATATTCCGGCCACAACGGAATTCGCAAGCCGGTTTCGAAGTGGCGGAGAGATAGAATCAATCCTTATTCGATATAGGAATTTAGTCGCTCTGTACGCTCGAGGAGTCTTACCGAGTAGCCCTCGATGAGATGTCGCTATCGAAACTCCTCCAAATCTCGCTCAGACGTAACATATTTCTTAAAGATGACATCGGTGAAGTTCACGACATGGGCTTATCTACAAGCACTGGCATCATCCCCGACCATCTTGAGCAAGTTGTTTTGGTGAGTAAGAAGTGAGAAGGCAAAGGGGAGGCGAGCAAGGAAAGTTACTCACAAATATAATTTTAAAAATCGCAGCAGCGTACTTATGATTTACCAACCCCCTCTATTTATATTCCTAGGCAGGGGGGTATATGAGCCTCGCGCGAGTATCAGCGTAAATAGCGTTCCAGCAGAGAGCAACCCAAACACATGTTCTGTCTCACGTGAAACTTTATAGAACCTCGCCAGAACCTGCACAAGGCATATACAAAAAGTCACAAAAAAGAAACAAACTTACAGACAGAAGACGACCATCAACCAAATAATGGCAAGATTCAAACTCGCTTATTACAAATAAAGAATATTGTTCATTACATATGCCGCCAGAGGCGAGTTAGTCTAACTAGAAAGAAGAAAAAATAAAACTAAGTCCTAGGGGCCACTCTAGAGGGTGAGGATGTCGCCCGGCCCAACCCATCTCACGGCCTCGCTAGTAATGCTCTGTGGCCACTGATATCACATCGTCACCAAGCCGGAGTTATTATTCCATCCTTGCTAGTCGGCCTGCAGAGCCCATACTCGCGCACATACCAACCAGCTCGTCCAGATCAAGCTGAAGACAATGGTCGTTCATCGCCATCCGCCGAACTACCTCGTCGATCATATGGAAGCGAGCCTCGTAGTTCTCCAGGCAGGCCTGAAGCTCTTCCATGCTCATCATCCTCACCTCCAATGATGAAATATGGCGGCGAGGCTCGCAAATAACGAGTTGGTCAAACTTGGACTCCAACTCCAAGTAGGCGCGAGAGGCTCCATGGCGATATGCGCTCCCAAACAGCCCGATGTTGTCAAAGAAACCCGCTCCAGGAGTTATAGGGCGATCTGTCAAAACATGAACGTCACCAAATCAGAAGTCGGCATCGACGATCAAGTCAACACAATAATGACGTTACCTTGGCGAGGCGATCGAGACCACCGAGGAGAGTGGCCACGACCAGAAGATTCTCGCTGGCCCGAAGACGAACCACACACGCGTTTGGCGGGCCTCCACTGTCCGCGACCTCCATGGTCGTGATCCCCATTCCTTGGCGAGAAGTAGTTGTTCCACTGTCTATCCGGCCTCCGAGCCGAGCTATCCAGTGGAGGAGGTGGTGGCAGCACCTTACTCGGCAACTGTGCCCGCGAGCTTGTCAGGGGTGGTGGCGGAGGTAAAGGTGTACTCGCTAGCAATCGTGAGGATGAATGGACAGTAGGTGCGGTGGAGGCACAGGGATACTCGCCTCCTGTTGTGGCTTGGAGAAGGTAGGAGATGGTGGCGGCAAAGGAATGCTCGCCGCCGACAGTTGAGCAGTTGCAGGGGCGGCAGGAGCTTTGCCCATCCCGGGCTAAGGAGTCTTGGTCATCGCGAGCTCCTTTCGCGCAGGAACATTCTTTCTCGTAGAAGGCACTTCCACCGCTGAGGAAGCTGGTACTTCGGTCGCCTTTTTGGAGCTGATGTTTATCCGCACAGTGCGCATGGTTTGAACTCGCTTCCCGGCTTCGAGAGCTATCAGCGGGGCCGTTCGCAGAGGAGTGGCATCAAGCACCACGAGGGCATCAACTAGCCGGAGACCTGCGTTGGAAAAAATCAAGTTAGTAAAAATTTGACAACCAACTAAGAACGTAATAGCATTGGTGAGATAGCGACTTGATGTGGCAGCGAGGTTAGTATGTTCCTGTGCTTGAACGTTGACGACTTCGGGGGCTGGAGGAGTGATTTGAGGAGATCAGAGCCATGGAATGATATATCGGGAATACCGTCCAGCCCAAGCTCATCAAGGAGTTGCTGGGTATTCATATGGGATGCAATATCCTCGGCCGTCGCAGTGACGTCCTTCAGCGATGATGGCGGGTTGTCGATTTCGGGAGTGTGCGATTTTTGGATTTCTTCGTCTTCTTCTTTTTGCTACGAGGCAAGTCAGCAACAACTTCACCCTCCTGCGGCCTTTTCGGCTTAGAAGGCTGGATGAAGCCGGTCAATGCATTAAGGCTCTGTTTGAGAAGTTTCTCGTCGCTTTCGACATAATCGGCAAGCTCCAGTAGGTATACCTCTAAAGCCAGCCCCCCCTTATTTATAGAGGTCGATGGGCACCAGTGGGATGCGAGTTGTTCAGAAGTTCAACATAGCAGCTCGCCGAATAAGTGTTGGATGATTTTTTCCAAGTTTCTGCATCGCTCGAAAACAACGGGGATTGTGTACAACCCATATTCGTCGAGGAGGGGCCCCACCAAGCCTAGGACAGCATAAATCAAAGTCTACTAGTCAAGATGGAAGCCATGGTCAACGCGCCAACATACCGAATGCATGGGCAAGTATGACGAGCTCCCCTCGCATACTCGCCAGGTAGGTGACTAAGTGTGATACTCTCCCTGCCGTGTGAGCTCCCCGAAGATGTTGCCTAGTCACCAAGGGGGTGGGGTATAAATATACACCCCCCCGCTCAGGATTTCCCTATAAATAGGAATCCAGGGGTATAAGGTGAGATACGAAAAATCCCGGCAAGGATCTCGCGAGCTCTAGTTTTTGGATATCACCCGAGGATTTGGATTCCATTTCCTTAGAGACCAGGTCGCGTCCTCGTGACTTTGTTACCAGCTAGTCTCCCTCATACCCAGCTCGACCAATATTGGTTATGGATGAGTTACTTCTTTCAAGCATCCGGTTATGCGGTGGGACCTTCCTGCCGCAGCATCTAGGGTCCTGTTTGTTGATGTTCTTCATCCTAGTAACATAGGCTATTTAGCCTTGCTATGAGGCCAGTAACTTTAGGCTGCCTTAATCCTATTTCTGATGTTGGGAATTTTCCTAACTTCAATAGTGAGATTAATAATATCTTCTCTATTAGTTCAAACAATCGGTAGGCATTTGATTGGTCATTACAACCAATAAAGATGTACTCTTTCCTTTTATTGTCCATCTTTTCTTCTCACACTCTTTGCAATAACATATATGTTGTACATCCAAAGATTTTTAGATGTTGGATTGTAGGTTTTATTTTGAATAATTATTCATATGGGGTTGAATTGTATATAGCCTTTGTTGGAGCTCTATTAAAAATATGAACAGCTGTATTAACAGCTTCATTCCAGAATTCATTTGGTAATGCTTTGTTTACAAGCATTGTTCGAGCCATCTTACCTATAGTTCGATTCCTTCTTTCCACAACACCATTCTGTTGAGGTGAGTATGGTTATGTTAACTGTCTCTTTATCACATTCTATGTACAGAAGGCATTAAATTGTGTGGAGGTGAATTCCCTCCTCTGTCGGTTCTGAATATTTTTATGACATGGCTGAATTATTTTTCAACTTCATTTTTGAAGTCTTTAAAGTATTCAAAAGATTCTAATTTGGTAGAAAGAAAATATATCGACATATACTTGCTATAATCATGTACCAATAAAAAGTAATAAAACTTATCTCCTATTGATTTTGTTCTCGTAGGACCCCATAAGTCACCATGAATTAAATCCAGAGGATGTTGTTGTCACAGCCCGCATTTTCTCTGCATTTAACGATATATCAGAGTAAGGGAAAATGCGCATCATGATGACACATCAGCAGGGTGTTGGAACCCTAGTTAGGATTTGGGCAAGGAACACTATTAGGAATATTAGATTGACCCAACATGTATAGTCATGGGTCATAGGATTATTTCTAGGACAGGTCATTCAGAAGGTTTCTCCAGCATTGCAGAAAAGAAGTCCAAGAAATGCAGTTAAGACAAAGTCATAGAATCAGATCGACGATCGTCGAACGCAGTCCGACGAACGGCGATCTACGATCGACGAATTCTGAGTTGCTTCTCTGAACTCAGGTCGACGATCTCAAGACTTAAGCAAGGCCGTGTCGACACCATCACAGTAACTGTGTCGACACTTCAGCAAGGCTGTGTTGACACCCAGACGATTAGTGTCGACACACACAGAAATATCTGTCGACACAACTATCTGTCGACTCCATCACAGTAATCTGTGTCGACACCCAGAGGATTTGTGTCGACACAAAAGAACTCAGGTCGATGATTGGTGGACAACACTTGCTCAGCTCGACGAAATCAGCAAGTCGGTTTCTCAGCTCGACAGGAACTGAGATCGACGAACTGCAAGCTCCGGTCGACGGACGCAGGCAAGATAATCAGCTCGACGAATCTAGCTGAGTTCGACGAATGTCGAATACTCAGGTCGACGATTGATGAACTCGACAAATGCTCAGGTCAACGATTTCTGTGGAATCAGTAACAGTTGGCAGAATCAATTGGGGATTAATTGTAGTCAACATTCCTAGTGAAAATAGCCGTTCAAACGGATAGTTACAGAAGAATTAAGTGAGGTTCAATTTCCAAAGCATCATCACTCTCGGGAATGTTTTCTTCCTCCATCAAGATTAAAGAATTCAAATACATGGAAGTAGATAGAAACGAAATAGATAGAATAGTGAATAGAACTACAGAGAAAAGGTCTTCTACAGACAAGGAAGAACTCTGCATCAATCAGAACTATCATCAGTGTTCTTCATTGGCTCCAGGCTTCAAGAGACAACCATTCAATATCAGTCTAAGAAGCTTGCTGGAGATATCATCACCTAGAAGACCTATCACCCTGAAGCAAAGCTTCCACTCCTTAACCATTCAATATCTCAGGGGGAGCTGTTTGCTAACATCAATATCCACATAGTCTTCTCAGTTGCTATTGAGAAAGAGAATATTTCCATCACCTCTTTTCCCCTCCTGTATAAAGGGTTGTCATCTCCCTTCAAAAGTGATTCCTGGTTGCAAGTCTCCTTCCAAAAGACTTGAGGTTTGGTTTTTGGGGACCTGATCAAAACCCATTGGTGACAGGGCACCTGATCAAAACCCTGAGTGGATTCCTACCAGGGTGGTAGAAGAGTGGACTGTCCAGATTGGGGAACCACTATAAAATACTTGTGTCTCTTCTGGTTGCTTGATCTACTTTGTTCTTTTTTTTTACTTAAGATCTATCTCTTTCACAGGGGATAACTGCGGGCGCTCTGGTAAAACCCCAACTTAACCCCTTTATAAAATATCTATGAGTTATTTAGAGAAGATCCAGTTTAAGTTAAGCGGTTAGCCATATCCCTTGGCTCGGTGGCTCATCTAGTACACAAGCAAAAAGATACTTATACGCTGCGGGAAATACTTTATTTATAAGATTAGACGTCCTACATGAGTATAAAAATCCCCAAAGGACATCTCATGGTATGCAAGACTCTAGATTTATAATACTAGTAAAAGTAACTTTTACGACCGTTAAATATAGAGATTTAGGTTTTCAAATATGACATGTATGGAGTAATAATAGTAATTTTTATACTTTAAAATATCAACATGCAACCCAGCATAAAACCTTCCCAGAGAGCAAGTAAAAATAACCACAAAGAGGTAAACTAGCAACTAGTAGAGTATTCAATAATCCAAAAGAAAACAACAAGTGGGCGTCAACAAACTTACACGAATCCACTGAAAGTGTGCAAGTCTGAACTAACAACCAAAATAATAATCTACCTCACGATGGTGAGGGAAACCACTACAATAACTACAGTCCACAAGCTACTAACCAACACTGCTGCTCCACCGGCTACAGCCCTAAACCTGAGACATTCAAAAGAAGAGCACCTCAGCAAGAAAAATATAAGTGGCAAGGAAATAAATACGTAAAAGGTAGAAATGCAGGAAAGGGTTTACCAAACCAGTCTATAAGAATTGCTGAAAACCACAGCTGAATAGCAAAAAAAAACAGGTAAAGTAAAAGTATATAATAAAGAAGTTAAACGAATATTTGCACCAAGTGTGGAACAAAGCCGTTCTTTGACAAAATCTGCATGAATAAGCATCAAATAGCATATACTGATCTAAGAAGCAAACTATGCACAAAACAGCTCGAAAACGTGAGTATTAACACTTGGTAAAAACAACCGGGCCGAAGTCGGTGATCAAAACGTACAAACCCAAACTACCAGACCCAAATGTCTCATAAAGGCATTGTGGTAATGGCCACCTGGCACAACACAACCCAACAAGCCACAAAACAAAGATCAAACCAAACTACCAAGTGTAATGACCCACAAACTAGCATCTAGTTGGTGGTCCTTTATCCACAGCCAACCTACCTAGCCGAAGAAACATCATACCCGAACACCCCAACCAAAACCCAAGTCTAAACCCAAAGAAAACCTTAAACAAGCCTTAAAACCATTCTAAGAACCATACACAATGAATCCTCCATAAAACGACAAAAAATTCGAAGTCCTGACCAAATTCGGCGAGTATAACTGACGAACTACATGAATACTCGACGAATTTCATAACGATACTCGACGAAATGCTTCTATACTCGACGCCTCGACCCACATTACTTGATGCTTCCTCCTGATACTCGGCGAATCGTTGAATATACTCGACGAAATGCATAATAATACTCGAAAATTTTCCTTAATACATGTCGAATTTTCCTTGGCTTCACCGTCCACTCGATACTTATAAGCCTAGACTATATTCGATGATTCTCACTTCACTCGACACCGTGTCAGTGGATACTCGACGAAACAGTCTAAAACAAATGTACCTATACTCGACGAATAAGACTCACGATACTCGACGAATCTACTTTAACGAATTCCTACCCCTAATTCATTCTCGACGATTTCTACCCAATATATATGCGCTGAATTATCCTTATGCTGAACTATTGATACTCGACGAATATGGCTACGATACTTGGCAAATTTCTAACCCATACTCACTGATTACTACCTTTGATATACATCGAATTCTACTTAACCTCCAAACCTACTCTCCATGCCTTGGCCGAAAACTTGCCCTACTCTATGAGATCTTTCATAGGCAACTTACACTAGTCCTACTCTCTAAGGGAGGAGGGAGGAAAGGAAGAAAATACACAAGAATGCGCATGCTATGGGAAAAATTCACTTGCCTTGAATCTTCGGAAAAAAAATTGCCTCCCACTCGCACCGAGACATGGTTCGGCTGCCGAATGATCCTAACAATGTTTCCTAAAACTTTTGGAGGAAGAAGGAGGTCAAAATCACTAACCCTAACGCCTAAAAATTGTGGAATCAGGAAAAGCTTACCATGATCGGCTAGATCTCGGCGAGAGCTTTCCTAATCTCTACTCTGGCGACGAAAATGACCACCCGAGCACACTCTACCACCGGCCGAAACGCGCGCGACACCCGGCATTTCTCCTCTCACGAAAATGGCTGTTGCTCGATTCGGGAAGAATATGAATAGGAATAGAATTGATGCGACGAATTTCTTCCTATTTATACTTATAAATATAATATATATTATTAATTAATTAAATAACGTCAAAACGACCCGAAAACCAAACCAACACGAAATCCTACGAAATTCGCACCGTAGCTAAATACTGATGCTACGAATCTAACGTCGAAGTTGAAGTCCCAATCCGGCAAACCAAACCCAAGTAATGCACCACCCGAAGACAAAACACCACCACATCCCTATAAAAAGTTCCACCAAGTCACCAAAACAGACTTGGCTCGTGAGGGATGGTGCACAACCAAAACAAAACCAACCTTACAGGAAAACCCACTGAGAAAATCCATGCTCCAACACATGACACCTGTTAACTATGCATCAACGTAACACCATGACGCCAAAAATATGTCACTACGGAAAATAAAACAAACACCGAAAACTTCAGGGGCGTTACAACCACCCCTCCTAAAAAGAAAGTTTCATCCCTAAACTTAACATAAATAGGATCAAATCCAAAATAGAAGAAAAGCAAACATAGGCTATCAAGGAAAGCACTTACCAAAAACGTTAGTAGAACACATGAGGATGAGCTTCCCTCATAGCTGAATCCAACTCCCAAGTCACGCTTTCCATGTCTTGGTTCCTCAAAAAACTTTAACCATGAGTATTGTCTTCATTCTTAATACCTGATCTTGATTATACAAAACACGAACATGCACCTCTACATACGAAAGATTAGGCTCCAACTGGGGCACAATATCAAGAATTTTCCTGTCGCTCAGCACACACTTCCGCAATTGGCTTACATGGAAAAAATCATGCACACCCAGAAAATTTGAAAGCAAATCCATCCTGTAAGCCAACACAGCAATCCGCTCAACAACTTTAAAAGGTCTCACATACCTACGGTCCAATTTATGATTCTTACCAAACCACTTAACGCCAGACATAGGGGAAACATTAAGAAAAATCATGTCCCCAGTAGCAAAGTTCAAATCAGTCCTAAGACGATTGGCGTTCTTTTCATAATGCTCTTGAGCTATCCGAAGATTCTCTCGAATATGCTTAACAGAAATATCCATTTTTTCCAATGCTTCTGGACCCAATAATGGTCTCTCACCAACCTCTGCCCAAAACAAGGGAGTTCTGCAATGTCTCCCATACAAAGCTTCAAATGGGGCCATCTGCAAACTCTCTTGGAAATTGTTATTGTGTTGGATGCCTAGTTGGATTTGGGCTAAGTTCACTAACTAGGATGTTTGACCAACCATATATAGCCATGGTCATGTCATTATGTCCTAGAGTTTAGGCTAAGTCCCCAGAATCAACTTCACATGGAACAGCCAATAGAAGACTGTAGAAAACTCAAACTTAAAGGAAAATCAAGTTCAGGAAGTGAGTTTGACATTCGTCAAACTCAGCTCGACGAAAGTCGTGCTCCGCTCGATGAACTCAGAGTAAATTCTCTGAGTTGAGCTCGATTATATTCGATCTCAAGTCGATGAATTCTGGAAGTTCAACTTCAACACATTCTTTTAGAGTACTTTCGCTAAACTCAGGTCGACGAAGTCAAGTTATCAGCTCAACGAACTTAGACCACAGAATTGGGAAGCTTTTCACAGAAAGCAGTTAGCTGATCTCAGAACGACGAACTTGGTTCTCAGGTCGACGAACAAGAGTTCTAAGGTCGACGAACATGATTTCTCAGCTCGAAGAACTTGGATCTCAGGTCGACGAAATCTGTTCTCTGGTCGACGATTCCTGTACAGTTCTAGACTTGGAAATTTCCCTTATTTTGTCCTTATTCTATAACAGTAATTCCTGAGTAATTAATGCTTATATTCTCTGAATATAGCCATTAGTGGCAGCATTGATTATGGTCTTCATCAGGAATATTACTTGCTATTTTTTAATGGGATGGTTGGGAAAATTCATTAATGAAAATATTCTCTCCAGCCGCATTTAAATTTCCAGACAGTCAGTATTTAATGAAAAGGAATTCAAAATTAAAAGGAGAATTGAACTGAACATATAAAAGAGATTTTATATTTCAGTCGAGGGCAGAACACAAAGAGAACAAGACAGAACTGATAACACACAAAACTCAAGAAATCATTCAAGAGAAAGAATTCTGCTCTGTCTTCATCAAGTGTTCTTCTTCCAGCAAGCTTCCAAGAGACAATCAACTTCAATCTGTCTACAGATTTCTGGAGATTTTTTTAAGAAGACCTACTCACCCTGCAAATCTCTCAATCTTCCTGAACAGATCTTCATCTCAGGGGGGAGCTTTGATACCATCAAGGATCCACAAGTCTTCTCAGTTGTTTTGAGAATAG
The DNA here is from genome assembly GCA_039583875.1 of Platanthera guangdongensis. Taxonomy (NCBI): domain Eukaryota; kingdom Viridiplantae; phylum Streptophyta; class Magnoliopsida; order Asparagales; family Orchidaceae; genus Platanthera; species Platanthera guangdongensis. The sequence goes on along the minus strand of CM077147.1, from coordinate 158,997,649 downwards.
AGAAGACAACATATAGCTTTATTTGTTTCACTCCACTGTACACAGTGTTCTAACTCCCTTCAAAAGTTAAACACCTGGCTGTAAGTCTCCTGATCAAAAGACTTGATTTGGTTTTTGGGCACCTGATCAAAAGCCTTTAGGGTTTCCTGATCTACCTGAAGCAAATCTTGTGGTGACAGGCACCTGAGCAAAAACCTGATTGGTGGCAGGTCACCTGATCAAAAACCTGAGTGAATTTCTATCAGGGTGGAAGAAGAGTGGATGTACCCTAGTTTTAGGGGAACCACTATAAAATTCTTGTGTTGTCTGTGATGCTATATTATTTTTTACTGTGTGCTGCTTGCTGAATAGTTTAGTTATATTTCTGCACCTACTGATTACACTTATAATTATTACTATTTTAATTCCACAATAAAAATCTAACAAGATTTTAAAATACTCTATTCAACCCCCTCTAGAGTTAAACAGTCTAACCCCTCAAGTGGTATCTTTCATACCATCCTTCAATTGGTATCAGAGCCTTGATTTTCTTTGGTTTCACAGATTCACATCTGAACCAAGATGCTTGTTAGATTGTTTTTATCTTCTTTAGTTTTCTATTGTTACAGCAATGACACAAAATAAAGATTATGCTAGCACCATACCTCCAGTCTGCAACTTGAACAAATTTGCACTCTGGAAGGCAAGAATCAAGCTTTACATGAACTCTATTGATGAGGATATTTTCAATTCTATTTTGACAGGTCCTCCTAAACCAACTGCTTTTACATCTATAGCAACCTCTAGCACTCATATAGTTCCACCACTTGAATGGACTGATGTTCAGAAGAAAGCCAAAATAGCTGATGCAAAGCTATGAAAATACTGGCCCAGACTATATCAGATGACATATTTCAAAAGGTGGCTGAATGCACTTCTACCAAAGAAATCTGGGACTCTCTAAACCAGATGGTGGAAGGCTCAGCAGATGAAAGAAAGGATAGAAGATCCCTCCTAATATCTCAATATGAGAACTTTAAGAAGGAGGATTCTGAAATAGTGGCTGAGATGTATAACAGGCTTAATGTTATCATCAATGAACTAAAGGCCATGTATAAAGATATCTCCTTAACTGAGATTAATGACAAGACCCTAATATGCTTCCCTAGCACTTGGGATTCCAAGATCTGGGCAATCAAAGAAGCTAGAAGTTTGAATGAGATATCCATTGAATCTCTCCTTGGAAAGCTAAAATCCTATGAACAGTTAATCAAGACCAGAGAGGCTGCTGAATTGAAGGACTCAACCTATTCAAGGAAGGAGCACAATATTACTTTCAAAGAAATAGAAGAATCAGAAATCCTTCCAGCCAATGAAGAGTTGATGAGTTTGCTGGCCAAAAGGTTCTACAAACTGGCCAAGAAATACTTCAGGAGAAGACCATCCAAGAGTGATGATAAACCTAAGTATGACAGAACTCCTACCAAGGAGATTATCTGCTTTGGCTGCAGAAAGCCTGGGCACATTCTTCTTGAATGCCCAAAAGCTCAGAAAAGAGATAGAAGAAAAGAGAGAGAACAAAAAAACTCAAGCAGGCACTCAAGCAAACACTCCTCCAGCAAATATAAAAGAAAGGAAAAAGGCTTCATTGCTGAAACTTGGAGTGATACTGATGAAGAGACCTCATCTTCCAGCTCTAGTGAAGATGATGAAGAAGTAAAGGCAAGAGAAGTCTACCTCATGGCAATCAATGCCTCATGCAGCAGGCCTGATGCTGAAGACCAAGTAGAAATTCATTCTGAGGAATCAGAAGAGGAATCAGAGACAAAGAACCTGTTATATTGATCTGCTTATCAAGTATGCTTGCTTCTATTATTAATGATAATTATCTTCATATAATACCTTATATCACTTCCCTTCTGTTGCGTCCTATGTCACTTCAAGTGCAGGTAATGTGACTGTGTTCACCAACGAAACTCTTTACGCAGATTGAGAAACACATTTTTTTTGGAAGTGTTGGTCATCTTGCAAACATGTAGATCAATACTCACGCGACTCCAATTCTTCACGGGAGTATTTAATTTTAATTACTTTCGTCCTGATATCTGAATGCTCATTCGACAAAGTCATTATTAATAATAAAAACTAGTGCTCTAGAAGTAGAGTTGCTAGGGCCTAGCAATGCTTCAAGTGTGGAGGGGTGTATCCCTTACACATTGGGTAAGGGCTACTTTGATTATGAATTCAATGATACCAATTAGTGCCCTTGATTAATCAATGGGCTACTCTAGATTTATTCAATGACCGATAGGGCATGCTAATCTTAAGAACCCAGCTAATGAATTTGAAGTTAGAAAGATGTTTTGACTGAGCTCACTTAAGTAATTATTTTTGTGCACTAAAATTTTTTTCGGTTTGTACTTTCATTCCAAGCTTTCTAACATTGTCCTCTAAATCCAACGGGGAGTGGCGAGTAAGAATGAAGTAAATGATGTACACCAGAACATGAAGTTAGTTAGTTAGTCCATTTTGATCATTCACTACAATAGTTGAGTTTGAACCATTTTATACACATCATTCCATGACTAATTCCATATGTTCCTGCTAGTTATTTCTTAATAAGTTAGCCTATTATGAGTGTTTTTTAAAATTCATAGTGATATGCGGCCTGAGTACATGTACACACACTTGGAATGATCCCTATTATGATATATGTGAAAAGAGAGTGAAGAAAAGAAAATAAAATTCATAGTGATAGGCGTCCTGAGTACGTGAATGCATATTTAGAATGATCCCAACTATAATATATATAAAAAAAATGAAAAAGTAGAAATATCATAGTGACATGTGGCCTAGGTATGTGCACTTATACTTGGAAAGATCCCTACTATGAATAGTCTGAGAAAAATGTGACAAACCCCACAATATGTATGGCGAATCATTAAGATTATTAACTAGGGAACACCTTTCCATTATCAAAGTATACATAATTGCCAAGATAAGCTTAAACATATCCAAGTTTCATTGAAACTACTAACTCATATGGAGGCTACATCAATTGCTTAGCTATGCTTATCATTTCCTGTAGATGCGGTTGTTCAACTTGGAGGAGTATTGCATGAGAGTACACTATTTGTTTTGAGAAAACCACACATCACACTATGATTTTTATTTGAGCTCTAATCATCCATATAACTAATGGATTTGTGAATGGTTGGATTTCTATTGATTGTTAAACCTATCATTTTAGTAAAGAGAATCTTTTGAGTATGCCTCGATTAATTGGTTTTTCAAGAAGAAGAAAAAGTTTATCATTGAAACATACATTGTGTATTGTCTTTTACCCAGGTAGTTGTTGTGAATTTTTCTTTGCTAGGGACTAGCAAAGATTTAAGTGTGGAGGTGTGATAACTTCTCACATGAAGTTATCTACGCCGAATAATTCTATTTCTTGCTTAGTGAAAATGAGAATAAATGAGCTTAAATGATAACAAAATATGATTAATTATTGATTCAGTATTTATGGTATTAAGTTGGTCATATTCTATTGTTTCTATGCAAGATTTGCCGAGGAAATCAACTTGGAGGAGTAATTCTGAATCCTGATTTTCGGCCTAAGTCTGTTGTTGCAACAACTAATTCTGAAACTGCAACAGTCGTCTGCCTAGAATTAAAATTTCTAATTTTAAATTGCCGCCATTTTAAATTATGGAAGGAGACATCTCTTCAGGTAGGGTGGACGTTTTAATTGCAGGAAACGACCAAAAGAAGGAGATTAGAGATTAATTTTGGATCTGAGAGGAGAGCACCATCTAGGGTTTGAAAGGACTTCCATTAGAGAGCAACGACAAGAGGAAGAAGAAGGAGATCTTCCTGCAGATTGAAGAAGCGACTTTATGAAGATATTCCAGCAACGTCTAAGATCGAACTAACATGTTTTATAAGATCTATTTCAACGTTTTGTGTGATTCCTCCAACGCCATGAACTAACTTTCCTAAATCTTGTAGCATGAGAGTACTTGGTTGTGTGTGATGTTTATTTTCTAGTTTTTCTTGTTGAGAATATATGGTGAATGTTCTTTATCAATTTTATGATCTTTATTCTAAAATTTTTGGAAAAGATTTCATATTTATGCTATGCTTCATAAATCGAGAGAGGAGTTGCAGTAGTATATCATAATTTTGATATAACATTTGAAGAGAGAGAGAGAGATTTTCTCTTGGTGTTAGCAACTTAGGTTTTTGCTCTTTAAGCGGTTCTTATTTCCCCTGAGGGGAAATATAGGACTAGGGATTACCGATATCAAGAGATATGGTTCTCTATTTTCAAGTCATTCCAAGGCACTTTCACCACGCATTTTCACAACGACACATTCACTTATTCATCACACTAACCTTAGAAATCATGATGCAAGATTATATCTCCAATTTGATAAGAAAAGTCTTATTTTCCAAAGATTCGTAGTAATTTCATTTAGAAGTTTGCATTCTTAATTTTAGTAATACACGAAAAGTACCAATTTCGTTTTACTTGGATTTAAGGAAAAGTCCTAACTGGTATTTGCAAGCACTGAATTCACAACCTCTCCGTGGGAACGATTGTTACTCACTTTTATTACTTGACACAACACATGCACTTGCATTTAAATACGTAGACCATTTTCGGTGTATCAATACTCGCCATAGCATACTCGCACGCTCGCCAAGGCATGCTCACATATTCGCCAAGCCATACTCGCAACTGCACAATTGTTTATCTCGCCGGAGCTAAACCTGACAGGCTTGGAGACCAGAGCCGACACCCATAAGGAGCCGAGCTCGACTGGTGGTGGGAAGTAGTCGGCACCTAGCAGGAGCCAAGCTCAATTGGGGGGGGGGGTGGGGTGGTGGGAATCAGTCGACACCCAGTAGGAGACAAGCTCAACTGGGGTGGGAATCGGTCGACACCCAGCAGAAGCCAAGCTCAACTGGGGGTGGGAATCAGTCGACCCGGGGAGGCCAGTAGTCGGTCTATAGGAGAGGAGCTCATATAGAGTTCACGGACTATGACATAAATCAAACGAGGAACTTGGTCTCACTCGAGGAGATCGTTGGCCAATGTGCAGGAGAGGAGGTCGTGTAGGGACTTGGACTTACGATGACACTACCACTTGAGGATTTTAAATATCATTGGAGTCGATAGCTCTCAGGTGCTTTGCTCAACTATAGTGGTGTAAGTTGACTCGGGGAGGCAACTAGTCGGTCTGCAGGAGAGGAGCTCGTACAGAGTTCACGGACTATGAAATCACTCGAACGAGGAACTTGGTCTCACTCGAGGAGGTTGTTGGCCAATGTACAGGAGTGGATCTCATGCAGGGACTTGGACTTACGATGACACTGCCACTCGAGGATTTTAAATATTGTTGGAGTCGACAGCTCTCAGGAGCCTTGCTCAACTGGAGTGGTGTAAGTCGAATATGGGAGGCAAGTAGTCAGTCTGCAGGAGAGGAACTCGTATAGAGTTCACGGACTATGATATCACTCCAACGAGAAACTTGGTCTCACTTGAGGAGGTCGTTGGCCAATGTGCAGGAGAGGAGCTAGTGCAAGGACTTAGACTTACGATGACACTGCCACTCGAGGATTTTAAATATTGTTGGAGTCGACAGCTCTTAGGAACCTGGCTCAACTAGAGTTGTGTAAGTCGACTCGGGGAGGCAAGCAGTCGGTATGCAGGAGAGGAACTCGTACAGAGTTCCCGGACTACAATATCACTCCAACGAGGAACTTGGTCCCACTCGAGGAGGTCGTTGACCTATATGTAGGAGAAGAGCTCGTGCAAGGACTTGGACTTATGATGACACTACCACTCGAGGATTTTAAATATTGTTGGAGTCGACAGCTCTCAGGAGCCTTGCTCAACTAGAGTGGTGTAAGTCGACTCGGGGATGCAAGTAGTTGGTCTGCAGGAGAGGAGCTCGTACAGAGTTCACAGACTATGAAATCACTCGAATGAGGAACTTGGTCTCACTCGAGGAGGTCGTTGGCCAATGTGCAGGAGAGGAGCTCGTGCAGGGACTTGGACTTACGATGACACTCCCACTCGAGGATTTTAAATATTATTGGAATCGACAGCCCTATTTCTTAGGAGATTACCAATGAGTCAAATGCATCCATATCTTTGAGGACGAAGAAATTATAAAAAGAACGATGATCCTGCAACTATAAAGTTTGAAGGTTGGCGTCCAGACCTGTTCATGATAGTTCCTCTAGTGGGAGGAGAGATGCGATCGGGGGTAGCTAGGCTGACGTGCAAGGGGGGAGCTGCCGTCAATGCAGGGGTTCATTCTTACAAAGTCGCTTACATCCCGAGGCATCGTCCCATCGTCCGCCCTGGGCTATCTAGGAGAAACAGATCGAAGGCTCGTTTCCCAACCCAACCGTGGAGATCATTTTCAGCACTACCACCTATCTGCGAGCGCAAGTGTATGAGCGAGGGGTAATGTTTTTCCGAGGGTCCCTCGGGACGCACTCGCAACTAACATCTTCCCTTGGGCCTATTCCCGCCCCTTGGCTGGTTATCCTGTATTTGAAAATAATTAAAATGTTGTTGCCCAAACGAAGAATTAGCAAGGTCGAACCTTCCTCGAATCTAGGAGATTGGCGTCCAGACCTGTTCCTGATAGTTCCTCCAGTCAGAGGAGAGATGCAATCGGGGGGTACCTAGGCCGACATGTAAGGGGGAGCTGATCTCGGCCGTCAGTACAGAGGCTCGGTCTTACAAGAGCGCTTCCGGTGGCATCGTCCCATCACTTGCCCTGGGTTATTTAGGAGGAACATGCCGACAGCCGGTTTCTCGGATTAAGCATGGAGTCGAAACCTAAAGCTTCAGAAATCTTGAGATGAAAATAGTACAAAGAAACCATTGGGCTGCCACTATCTGTATATATATATATATATATATATATATATATATATATATATATATATATATATATATATATATATGAAATCAAGATTTACAAGGAAAATACAATGTCACTGCTAGGGATAGAACCTTTTCAGGTCATCCCTGCTCCAAGTACCTCCTAGCTGCTCTCCTACTTAATCTTGAAGGTAGTAGCCCCCAATAGCCAAGGCTTCTTGGATGATGAATGGACCTTCCCAATTTGGATGTAGCTTGCCAACCGTTGCTCCCCTTCCTATGGCATCCACCTTTTTCATGACCAGATCCCCTGCAAGGAAATGTTTTAGGCGGACGTTTTTATCGAAGTGGTTTGCCATGCGCCGCTTGATCTCCTCCCGGCGGATGGAGGCCAAGTCATGAAGCTCTTCAACAAAATCCAGCGAGAGCCTTTGAGTGTCTTCATTCTCCAAGCGCCATTCTTCGCTGCCGTCACCCGCCACTATGACTCTCGGGCTCCAAACCTCAAACTCCACTGGGATGAGTACCTCAGACCGGTGGGACAACTTGAAGGGAGTTTCCCCCGTAGCCGAGTTTGGAGTCATTCTCAAAGCCCAAAAGACTGAGGGGAGCTGCTCCGCCCAATTACCCTTCAAGTTGGTGACTTTTTTCTTCAGGAGGTTGATGATCAACTTGTTAGCGGCCTCCACTTGTCCGTTGCTGCAAGGATGACGCACTGAGGCTAATCGAAGATCCGTCCCTAGCTGCTTGCAGAAGTCCTCTACCTCCAGGCTGGCGAACTGTGGACCGTTGTCGATGACGATGGCAAGAGGGATTCTGAACCTGTATGTGATCTCTCCCCAGATGAAATTCTTCACAATCTGGGAAGTGATCTTGGCCAGAGCTTTTGCCTCGATCCATTTGGAGAAGTAATTGATCATGACGAGGACGAACTTCCTATGTCCACTGGCCTATGGGAAAGGGCCGATCAAGTCCATTCCACAGATGGCGAAGGGCCATGAAGCAGCGATCGAGCGGAGGTGTTGAGCTGGTTGTAGTTGAAGAGGCGCGAAGAGCTGACATTGGAGAAATTTCTTGGAGAAGGCTTCTGCATCCTTTTGAGTGGTGGGCCAGAAGTATCCATGCCTTAGAATTCTCTGTTCTAGAGTGCGAGTCCCCGAGTGACTGGCACACTCTCCCGAATGAATCTCCTCCAGAACACGAGGGACTTCAACCTCTGACAGACACCAAGCCAGAGGGCCTGAGATAGTCTTACGATAGATCTCTACTTCCTATAGTAAGTAATATGCAGCTTTGTAGCGGAACTTCCTCTGATCCTCCTCGCTGGCAGGAATCTGACATGTTACCAAGAAAGAAATAAACGGATCCCTCCCGGATACCATCTTCTCGATCTCCATCATCTCCCCCTCTTCGATGGACGGTAAAAACAGTTCGGTCACGGTTCCCCCAGCCCGGGGACAGTACTTGGCGAGATAGTCGGCCTCTGAATTCTCCTCTCGGGGTACATGTTCGATGAAGAAAGATTGAAACCCCCCGATAGGACCTTTCGCCTTGACTAAATATTTTTGCAGGACCGGATCATTCACTTCAAACTCACCTCTGATCTGGGATGCGACTACCATCGAGTCGGTGAAGGCCCTGATATCCCGAATCGCTAACTCCTTGGCGAGACGCAAGCCAACCACCATAGCTTCGTACTCCGCCTGATTATTTGTAAGGGGGAAGAGGATCTCGACTGCTTGCTCGATCCTGGTTCCCTAGGGGCTTACTAGCATGACTCCGTATTGGGTAATGTATCCACAATAGCCCAGATTTGTATGAAGTCACCCTTAAACTAAGATGAATTAAGTTTATATTTGATGCTCTTTTTGTTAAGTATTTACAGGACTTAATTACTAAGTGTAGAATAATGTCAGTCTATAATGAGTCTCCAAACACAGGACCAAATAATGTAATCCCTCATTGTGTGATCCATGGTGTTGAATCATGTGTAGCCTGTAAGACCCCCCTCCCGGATCCCAAAACACGGCACGAATGGGGGGGGGGGGGGGTCTTATGCTCGAAACAGCCGCCTTGCGGTAACATTAGCACACGGGAAAACTTGTACCACAAGACGCCTATTCCGCCGGCTACAATCAATATCAATATGAACATGCCAACCCAACCATAATATAAGAAAGAAGAAGTCAAAACCACACTAAGCACATGAGTCCAAATACATCAAATAAGAGAGAAGCTAAAACATGCTTCCACAAATATCAGAGTACAGCTATAAAATTTGCCCAAACGAGCTACAACAGAATTTCACAACACTCACATCCGTAACCGACGGTAGCGACGACATCGTCACTTCAGGCCCTGTCGTCTTGGCCTGGCTATCCTGCTGCAAAGTCTGCTGCTGCTCTACCTGCGGGGTGACCTCCTAAAAGGAAGATGTAGCAACCGTTAGTCAAAAGACTAAGTGGCTTCACATCCGCTCCCCCGGTGACTCCTCGGCACCGGGCGGAGAAAGGAATAAGGGTACAAGTATAATACAAGTAGTAAAGCAGGTACAAGCAGGTGGTAATAATACATGAATAACAACATTATAAACTAGCGGTTCTACTTGAATAACAATATTAGTAAATCAACAAGTACAAGTAACTACAGCAGGAAATTAACTTAACTTATAACAATGCCCATACAAACTTATAAGTTAAGGATCGGGTTACATAAAAGTAACTCATCGTATAAGAGTGCCCATACAAACTTATACGATACGGGTCTTATTTGTGCAATGCTATGTAATGGTATGTATGCTATGCAATGACTCACCCATGATCACACACATGCAATTGTTTTGTCGACACAGACTATAGTTCCCACTATTCGAGCAGGTAGCTGACCTCTCAGGCATCAGCCGCAGTGGCCATGCGGTGACAGTAGAGCGGTACTACTAGGCAGGTATCCACACTACTTCACTCAGGCCTCTGTACGCCTCAACGCTAATAACACAACAGCGAAACCCATACGTACTATGGCCCAACAGGGTCTCGGGAAGATGTGCACCGAGAACACAGCCCGAACTGGCCTGGTGTGACCCGGAAGGGGCCTCGGAAGAAGGCACGAGGACATAGCCCAACCGTTCACTTGACACGGAAGGGGCCTCGGGACGTGAACACCGAGGACACAGCCCAACCGCCCAAAGTCTAACCGTCAACTCCCGTCGGTGTGACGATCGGTGAGCCCGTAGACCTGCCACACTATCCTTAACCCAGGATTACGACACCACGTGTCGACTCACACCACATGAAAATTTAACAACACCGTGGCATGGAAGGGGCCTCGGAAGTACGCATGAGGGCACAACCCAACCATCCATCTATACCACATCTCAACACAAACCAACTAGTGACGGTCAACACCGCACTTACATACATTCACAATACTACCTGTAGGGAGACTACGCTCTAAGTATTGGACTACTACATTTCATTCTAACCATCATACATACTCATGGCCATGGATTAACCCTCTATTTGTCATTCCAAATGATTTCAACATATTACAAACATGATGCGCCTTAATAATAATCTACCAATTATACCTAGTCATTTCATTCATCATATTATAAAGATGGTGCGCATTTATAACAATCTATCAATTTTAGTAAATCATATCATGCATTAAAGCTTGCTCCAAAATTCAGTTTTATGAACTCTAATTAACAAGATTTATCATTCATAGTACTACGGTGGTCAGCATTAAATAGTTCATCAAAGTCTAGAGTTAATCAGCAACATCGATTCCACCGAATTCAAATTCATATTATATAAACGCCAGAATTTAAGTGAAGAATAAATCTGGACATCAAATTCTACTGGAGATTCCCGAAGCTACATGAATCCAGTGAAGACGTGTAACCCCTCGATGGAAAGGTCTTTGCATGGGTTACAACGTTCATATTCAGCCGACAATCCAGATTTGAGAATATCCTAGTTGAAATCAGCCTCAAGTCCGCTGCGTATAGAACACAATTTCTGCATGCAGGAATTATCAGATGTCATGTTCGTTCAGACTTTCCCGTGGCTACATACTTCGCATGAATACGTTCAACCACTCGTTGGAAAGGTATTTGCAGGGGCTACAACCTTTGTGTTTAGGCGGAAGCCCAGATCGTGCGATATCCTACTTGAAAATGGCCAAGAAAATCGCTGCGCGCAGAATTCAGATTCTGCACGCATCTTAAAGAGGAATAAACAGCATCAGTTCATCTTCCTCTTCAAGTCGATCTTCCAAATCACAACAGAAATTCCTCCTCCCTTAATTACCCTCAAAGGGCCATGATTCTTCACGAAACCATCCACCCATCATCTCATAGAAGAAAGGGGTGGGGGGTGGGGGGGTTGGGTTGAAGAGATCTAAAACCTAGAACACATGTCCTAGCATGGCCATCCCTAGAAAACTCCTTCTCTCCATCAAGACTCTCTTGAGTCGATATCTCTCCTAAGAAAATAACTAAAGATCTAGCACCAAGGGAGAGGGTGGGAAACTCACCTCATTTCCGGCCATGGATCTCGTGACTCTTCTCAGCGGCATCCTCTTTTCCACGGCGGCGGCGAATCTTCTCCTCTAGAACTAGATCCAGCGACTTCCTTCTCTCAACAGGAGTTTCTCTTAGAAAAACGGCTGGAATGAGGAGTGAAAATGGCTAGGGTTATCATTTCCGCTTTTATATAAAAGTGACACGGGTAGGGACACGCCCGTGTCCTTACCCGTGTCCTGCTTAGGCGAAGCGTTACGACAGTTTTTACGTATCAGTTCTATACTCAACACGACACACGCGTGGGACACGCCCGTGTCGGCTCAGTCACACCCGTGACATGGGGCGTGTAACCCACTCAAGACTTACTCGATAGGAATTACTCAAGAGAAAACCAACTACTCGAGTACACGGATTGGACAATCCCGTGACAGCCCAGTCATGCCCGTGACATGGGGCGTGTAACCCTCTCGAGACTTACTCGAGAGAAAACCAACTACTCGAGTACCCGGATAGGACACGCCCATAGCATAGGGATGACATGCCCGTGTCACCCCCTCTTACTCGAGTACTTTTCCACCTACTTGAGTATATTTTGACCTACACGAGAACTACTCGACGATGAGTGGGACACTCCCTGTGACACGCCCGTGTCACAGGCCGTGTGCCCCATACTTGACACTCGACGATCATCGAGCACTGGTCATCAACCAGAGGGAACACCCGCCATCTGACACGCTTGTGTGGGATGGGACACGCACGTGACACGCCCGTAACACACCCGTGACACGGGGCGTGTCTCGCCCGAACACTTCGTCGAGCCCATTTTCGTCGACCTCGCGACTGCTACGCACCCGAGTAGGAGACGCCCTGGGACACGCCCGTGTCCCAGGCCGTGTCACCCAAAAATTTGCCAATCCCAGACCTTTTGGCTGCTACATTCTTCCCAATTCTCAGCACTCCCTTGAGCTCAAGTCAGCTCTCCTGGCTCAAAAACACGCACAAGGGGCCTAGTGCGATTCGGGACGTTACAAATCCTATAAACAAAATAAAAGATTTCATCCCCGAAATCAGGCTTAGGCTATGGAGAGAAAAGCACAACAAAAATATAATATGCTTTTAAATAAGACTACTTTGAGCAAACAACTCCGCATAGTGTTTTTGCATCACATCTATCGGCTCCCATGTATATTCCTCCTTCCCATGATTGGACCATAGCAGTTTCACCAAGGGAACACTTTTGCGGCGTAACTTTCTTGTCTCGCTATCTACAATCCGCACCGGCTCTAGTTGCACAGACCTATCAGATGCCACAGCACCATCAGTTGTGGGGATGTATTGATCGGGCCGCAACAGCGCCTTCCGAAGCGACGACACATGGAACACGTCGTGGAGGTTCTCTAGCTCGGGCGGTAACTCCAACCGATAGGCCAGCGGGCCAATCGTTTCCAATATAGTATAAGGACCAACATACCTTGGGCTGAGCTTTTGCACACCACGCACACGTGACACTTCATGCACCGGTCAGATTTTCAGGAACACCTTATCACCCACTTGAAATTCCACCATCCGGTGCTTTGCATTATAATACTTTGCCTGCCAACTTTGAGCTTCCAACATGCGATCCCGAATCAGTCTAACCGCTGCATCGGTATCCTCAATATATTCAACACCCAAAGCCTTCGGGTCTTCATCTTGCACCCAAGACAAGGGGGTTCTACACCTCCTTCCATAAAGAGCTTCATGAGGAGCCATGCCGATACTAGCCTGGTGGCTGTTGTTGTAGGAGAATTCTACTAACGGTAAGAGTCTTTCCCACGGCTCTCCTCTATCCAACACACATAATCTCAACAAATATTCCAATGTTCAGATGGTCCTTTCAGATTGTTGTCCGTCTGAGGATGAAACGCGGTGCTGAAGGTAAGGCGCGAGCCCAAATATGCCTGTACCGCTTTCCACTCATTGGAGGTAAACCGACCATCATGATCAGACACGATCGTCTTAGGTACGCCATGATACCGTACGAATTTCTCCACAAAGAGGCATACTAAGACATCCACATGAGCTTCTTTCTTCATTGGGATAAACCGGGCTACTTTCGTCAAGCGATCAACTATCACCCACACTGAATCATTCCCGAAGCGTGAGTGAGGTAACCCATGGACAAAGTCCATGGAGATATCCTCGAACTTCGATTCGGGAATGGGCAACGATTGTAACAAACCACTGGGGATCTTGCATTCTGTCTTCACTCTTTGACAAGCTTCACAGCGTGTAACAAAATATCGGACATCCTTCTTCATTCCCGGCCAACACATGGTCTTCCGCAAGCCGGCGTACATCTTGGTAATACTCGGGTGCACCAAATACTGAGAGCAATGTGCCTCTCTCAAGATATCCTCCCGGATTCTACCGCCCTTGGGAATGTATAGCCGACCACGGAAATAAACGAGGCCGTCTTTTAGCGTATACTCATCCGTAGTCCCATCTTTGATTGACTTGATTGCCGGAGCCTGGGCCGCATCCACTCCTTGCTCCACTCGGATTCGGTCCCAGATATCACAAATTATGCTCATGCTTGTCAAGTACTCCGTATACTCTGCCGAAGGAGCCTTAAACACCAAAGTAATATCCATCTCCTCAATCATCCGAGCCAACTCCATACTCATCAATCGAGCCTCTAGGCTAGAGCCTGGTACCTTCCTACTCAATGCATCGGCCACCGAGTTTGCCTTTCCGGGGTGGTAGTTCATGGTGAACTCACAGTTGCATAGAAATTCTAACCATCGCCGTTGTCTCAAATTCAACTCCTTCTGAGTGTGAACGTACTTCAACTTTTTGTTATCTGAAAAGATCTCGCAGTGAACGCCGTATAGATAATGCCTCCAGACCTTCAAGGCGAACACCACTGCACCAACCTCCAAATCGTGAACCGGGTAATTGATTTCATGTTTCTTCAGTTGTCTCGAGGCATAAGCAATCACGTGTCCACGCTGCATCAACACCGCTCCCATCCCTTGATATGATGTGTTAGTGTAGACTTGAAATACTTCCTTCCCATATGGAAGTACAAGGATGGGGGCGGAGGTAAGTCTATCCTTCAGCTCCTGGAATGCCACTTCACATTGGGGTGTCCACTCAAATGACACACCTTTCTTCGTCAATGAAGTGAGAGGAAGAGCAATCTTTGAAACTACTTTTACGAACTTGCGGTAGTACCCGACAAGTCCAAGGAAACTCCTCACATCGGCCGCCGACTTCAAGGGCGACCACTCCTTCATGGCACGCACCTTGGCCGGATCCACCGCTAGTCCTGCTCCACTAATCACATGCCCCAAGAAAGCAACTTCTTTAAGCCATAATTCGCACTTGCTGAACTTGGCGAACAAGGTGTGCTCTTTTAATTTCTTCAATACCAAGGTCAAGTGCTCAACATGCTTCTCCTCTGTCTTTGAATAGACCAAGATGTCGTCGATGAAAACAATGACGAAGACATCCAAATAAGGTTCAAATACCGTGTTCATCAGGCTCATGAAGGCCGAAGGGGCATTTGTGAGGCCAAACGGCATTACAGTGAACTCGTACAGTCCATATATTGAACTAAAGGCCATTTTCTGGATGTCACCTTCTTGTATTCTCAACTGATAATACCCTGAGCACAAGTCCAGCTTAGAAAACCAATGCGCTCCCACTAGTTGATCGAACAACTCGTCGATCCGAGGTAGCGGATAAGTGTTCCGCACCGTCAGCCGATTGAGTTCCCGATAGTCTATGCACAAACGCAGGATTCCATCCTTCTTCTTCAC
Source organism: Platanthera guangdongensis (assembly GCA_039583875.1). NCBI lineage: Eukaryota > Viridiplantae > Streptophyta > Magnoliopsida > Asparagales > Orchidaceae > Platanthera > Platanthera guangdongensis. The sequence goes on along the minus strand of CM077147.1, from coordinate 158,982,438 downwards.
GAACAATACAGGGGCTCCCCAGGGCGACGAACTGGGGCGAACGAACCCTGACTCCACCAGTTCTTGCAGTTGAACTCTAAACTCCGCTAGTTCCTTCGGGGCCATTTGGTAAGGGGCCTTGGATACCGGCTTGGCGCCCGGTACTAAATTAATCTGGGATTCAACCTCTCTATGCGGGGGTAACCCTGGCAGTTTCTCAGGAAATACCTCGGGAAAATTCCGCACTACCCGTACGTCTTTTATATCTAACGCTAACTCCTTCAACTCGAACCAGATCATGAAGACTTCATCCCCCTTCATATGGGATTTTACTGTCTGAACAGAGGATAACAATATACGAGGTGCAAAGCTAATACCTTGAAAGATGACGTCGGTGTCTCCATGTCTCAAATAGATTTGCTTTTCCGCGCAGTCAATCCTTGTGAAGTGCCAGTCCAACCACACCATGCCCAAAATGATATCAAACTCCGACATTTCCAAGACCGTGACAGGCGTATCAAAGGACTTTCCTTCAATAAATATCTCAAACCCGCACTTAGCGGTTGCAATCATCTCCGAGCCGTCAGGTAGGCGCACTCGTCGGGCTATACCAGTAAAGTATTATACGCCCTCCATATCCTTAATGAAATCCTCGGACACAAAGGAGTGTGAGGCACCGGTATCGAACAATGCATAGGCCGTCTTCCCGCCAACTATCATGGTGCCTAAGGACCAATAACCAAAACTTATTGCTAGGTGTCTAGTATGTCTCAAGCAACTTTAAGTTAGACTATGAAAACATGATAATCAATTAAATCATACCTGCAATTACATCTTGGGGATTCTGTTCTTACGCAATGTCCAGCACGTACACTTGATCCCGAGCAGGGCTGGGGTTTCCTCCTCGCGGTCCTCGTCCTCGACCACGCATATAACCACGCCCCCGCGGAGCTGCCGGAGGGAGAGCAGGTGGGACATTCCCATAGAACTGCGGGTAGAAACGTCCAATGTGGCCTGGCTGGTTGCATTCAAAACACACCAGCCCTTCATGTTGCTGAAATTGCTGAGGCTGAGGCGGTGGAGGCAACGCAGACGGCTGCGGAACCGGGTGCTCCACTCTAAAGTCTCGGTGGAAACGTCCTCCACCTCTTTGATGTCCTCTTCCTCCTCTGAAGTCACGCCTCCTCCTATTGCTTGGACCATCTTCCATCACATCCTCTGCAGGTCTCTTGCCACATCCCAAGTGGTCCGCCTCCAATCTCTTTGCCATATCGATAATCTCTGCCAAACTAGCATCCGCTATAAACAAAAGGGCCTGCCTTAGGGGATCTCGCAGCTCTTTGTAGAAATGCTTGGCGTATCCTCTATCATCCAGGTCATATGAGTCTGCGAACCTTGCAAGATGCTGGAACTCACGCTGGTATTCCGTAACCGATTTTGATCCCTGCTTTAGTAGTAGAAACCTCTGCTCGAGCTCGTCTCGAGCTGATGTAGGAATGAAGTGCTCCAAGAAGACACCCGAGAACTCACTCCAACTTATCTCGGTATACACTCGTCCTTTACACGTGGATCCCATGAGTGAATTCCACCACCTCTTAGCATGTAGATCCAGGACGGACACAGTCAACGATACAGCCATGTTGGCCGGGCAACGGATCCCCGCCAATAGCTCTTGGACCGTGTCAAGCCATTCTTCCGTGCATACGGCCGACTCTGTCCCGAGGTAGGTGGGAGGGGAGAGAGCCCGGAAGGTGCTCAGCCAGTTAGAGCCCGGAACCTTTTGTTGAACCGGAGGCTGCTGTGCCCTAAAGGCATCCAGGATGGCGGTGAGCGTCTACCCCAACTCGGATTGTTGAAACTGAGGGGGTCTGGAAGGGGCATGAGTGCCCCCTATCAGCTCAACGTGCACTGGAACCTACACGTAAAACAAAAATGTATGGTCAGGCTGGCTAATCTTGCGGTCAAAGTTAGACAACTTAATGTGAATTACATATGGGCACACCACTGATTCCGCTAAGTCAGTTTGTCCGCAAACTGACTAATCGAACGGCGGTGGGACCATTGTTGAATGACTTCTTTAGTTGAGGATCGTGGAAAGCTGATACCATTTGTAAGACCCCCCCTCCCGGATCCCAAAATATGGCATGAAGGGGGGGTCTTATGCCCGAAACAGCCGCCTTGCGGTAGCATTAGCACACGGGCTAACCTGTACCACAAGACGCTTATTCCGCCGGCTAGAATAAATATTAATATGAACATGCCAACCCAACCATAATATAAGCAAGAAGAATTCAAATCCACACTAAGCATAGGAGTCCAAATACATCAAATAAGAGAGAAGCTAAAACATGCTTTCACAAATATCAGAGTACAGCTATAAAATTTGCCCAAACGGGCTTCAACAGAATCTCACAACACTCACATCCGTAACCGACAGTAGCGACGACAACGTCACTTTAGGCTCAGTCATCCTGGCCTGGCTGTCCTGCTGCAAAGTCTGTTGCTGCTCTACCTGTGGGGTGACCTCCTAAAAGGAAGACGTAGCAACCGTTAGTCGAAAGACTAAGTGGCTTCACATCCGCTCCCCCGGCGACTCCTCGGCACCGGGCGGAGAAAGGAACAAGGGTACAAGTATAATACAAGTAGTAAAGCAGGTACAAGCAGGTGGTAATAGTACATGAATAACAACATTATAAACTAGTAGTTCTACTTGAATAGCAATATTAGTAAATCAACAAATACAAGTAACTACAGCAGGAAAGTAACTTAACTTATAAGAATGCCTATACAAACTTATAAGTTAAGGATCGGGTTACATAAAAGTAACTCATCGTATAAGAGTGCCCATACAAACTTATATGATAAGGGTCTTATTTGTGCAATGCTATGTAATGGTATGTATGCTATGCAATGACTCACCCATGATCACACACATGCAATTGCTATGTCGACACAGACTATAGTTCCCACTATTCGAGCAGGTAACTAACCTCTCAGGCATCAGCCGTCGTGGCCAGGCGGTGACAGTAGAGCGAGCATCTCTACTACTAGGCAGGTATCTACACTACTTCACATAGGCCTACGTATGCCTCAATGCTAAGAACACAACAGCGGAGCCTATGCGTACTATGGCCCAGCGGGGTCTCGGGTAGATGTGCACCGAGCACACAGCCCGAACTGGCCTGGTGTGACCCAGAAGGGGCCTCGGAAGAAGGCACGAGGACACAACCCAACCGTTCACTTGGCACGGAAGGGGCCTCGGGACGTGAACACCGAGGACACAGCCCAACCGCCCAAAGTCTAACCGTCAACTCCCATCGGTGTGACGATCGGTGAGCCCATAGACCTGCCACACTATCCTTAACCCAGGATTACGACACCGTGTGTCGACTCACACCACATGCAAATTCCACAACACCGTGGCATGGAAGGGGCCTCGGAAGTACAAACGAGGGCACAGCCCAACCATCCATCTATACCATATCTCAACACAAACCAACTAGTGACGGTCAACACCGCACTTACATCCATTCACAATACTACCTGTAGGGAGACTACGCTCTAAGTATTGGACGACTACATTTCATTCTAACCATCATACATACTCATGGCCATGGCTTAACCCTCTATTTGTCATTCCAAATGATTTCAACATATTACAAACATGATGCGCCTTAATAATAATCTACCAATTGTACCAAGTCATTTCATTCATCATATTATAAACATGGTGCGTATTTATAACAATCTATCAATTTTAGTAAATCATATCATGCATTAAAGCTTGCTCCACAATTTAGTTTTATGAAATCTAATTAACAAGATTTATCATTCATAGTACTACGGTGGTCAGCATAAAATAGTTCATCAAAGTGTAGAGTTAATCAACAACATCGATTCCACCGAATTCAAATTCATATTACATAAACGCAAGAATTTAAGTGCAGAATAAATCTGGACAGCAACTTTGACCGGAGATTACCGAAGCTATACGAATCGGGTGAAGACGTGTAACCCCTCGATGGAAAGGTCTTTCCATGGGTTACAACTTTCATATTCAGCCCACAACCCAGATTTGATTATATCCTAGTTAAAATCAGCCTTGAAATCCGCTGCGTACAGAACACAATTTCTGCATGCAGGATTTATCGAATGTCATGTTCGTTCAGACTTTCCCATGGCTACAAACTTCGCATGAAGACATGCAACCACTCGTTAGAAAGGTATTTTAGGGGCTACAACGTTTTTGTTTAGTCGGAATGCAAGATATGGCCATATCCTACTTGAAAATGGCGAAGAAGATCGCTGTGCGCAGAATTCAGATTCTGCATGCATCTTAAAGAGGAATGAATGACATCGGTTCATCTTCCTCTTCAAGTCGTTCTTCCAAATCACTCCAGAAATTCCTCCTCCCTTAATCACACTCAAAGGGCCATGATTCTTCACGAAACCATCCACCCATCATCTCATAGAAGAAGGGGGGGGGGGGGGGTTGAAGAGATCTAAAACCTAGAACACATGTCCTAGCATGGCCATCCCTAGAAAACTCCTCTCCATCAAGACTCTCTTGAGTCGACATCTCTCCTAAGAAAATAACTAAAGATCTAGCACCAAGGGAGAGGGTAGGAAACTCACCTCATTTCCGGCCATGGATCTTGTAACTCTTCTCGGCGACATCCTCTTTTCCATGGTGGCGGAAGATCTTCTCCTCTAGAACTAGATCCAGCGACTTCCTTCTCTCAACAGGAGTTTCTCTCAGAAAAACGGCTGGAATGAGGAGTGAAAACGGCTAGGGTTATCATTTCCCCTTTTATATAAAAGTGACACGGGCAGGGACACGCCTGTATCCTCACCCGTGTCCTGCTTAGGCGAAGCGTTACGATGGTTTTTACGCGTCGATTCAATACTCAACACGACAAACACGTGGGACATGCCCATGTCGGCCAAGTCACGCCCGTGATATAGGGCGTGTAACCCACTCGAGAATTACTCGAGAGGACTTACTCGAGAGAAAACCAACTACTCGAGTACACGGATTGGACACGCCCGTGACAGCCCAGTCACACCCATGACATGGTGCGTGTAACCCTCTCGAGACTTACTCGAGAGGACTTACTCGAGAGAAAACCAACTACTCGAGTACCCGGATAGGACACGCCCGTGGCACAGGGATGACATGCCCGTGTCACCCCCTCTTACTCGAGTACTTTTCCACCAACTCGAGTATATTTCGACCTACACGAGAACTACTCGAGGATGAGCGGGACACGCCCTGTGACATGCCCGTGTCACAGGCCGTGTGCCCCATACTTGACACTCGACGATCGTCGAGCGCTGGTCATCGACCAGAGGGAACACCTGCCCTCCGACACGCCCATGTCGGATGGGACACGCCCGTGACACGGGGCGTGTCTCGCCCGAACACTTCATCGAACCCATTTTCATCGACCTCGCGACTGCTACGCACCCGAGCAGGACACGCCCTGGGACACGCCCGTGTCCCAAGCCGTGTCACCCAAAAATTTGCCAATCCCAGACCTTTTGGCTGCTACATGCTTCCCAGTTGTCAGCACTCCCTTGAGCCCATGTCAGCTCTCCTGGCTCAAAAACACGCACAAGGGGCCTAGTGCGATTCAGGACGTTACATAGCCTCTCTATTGGGACACACTTCCTTTTCAAGCACTAAGGGCAAGAGAAAAGGTGGATGCTGATTTTAATGAAGAATGAAGATTTTTAGTTTTTCAGAAATTGTCTAATTATAGTTCTCGAGTACTATATTTGTTCTTGAGAAGGACTTATGATAATTCTTGAGTAAGACTTGTCTTAATTTCGAGTGGCAGAAGTTGTTCTCGAGAAACCTTAATGCTGTTCTCAAGAAGGGCTTTTGTTCTCGAGTACTATATAACATTTCTTCTCGAGTTGTTTCTTTTCGAGTCAATATTTTTCTAAGTCTTTTTCTCGAGAAGAATAAAATTATTCTTGAGAAGACTACCTTTTGTTCTCGAGATGCAGAAGTTATTTCTCGAGGTCCAGAGTATTTTTCTCGAGAGCCAGACATTTGTTCACGAGATGAATATCTGTTCTCAAGTACCAGAATGTTTCTTCTCGAGAACAAAATGTCATTTTTCTCGAGTACTTCTATCATTCTCGAGACTGCAGATTTCGACCTCCACATATTTTTCTAAGTAATTTTTCTCGAGACAATCTTTTGTTCTCGAGTACAAAATATTTCTTCTCGAGAACAATAAACTATTTTTCTCGAGTAATTTCCTTCATTCCCGAGAATGATGTTTTCTCCCTCCACACTCTTTTTCTCTAAGTCTTCTTTTTGAGAACTTCTTTATTGTTCTTGAGAACAGAATTCATTTGTTCTCGAGTAAAAATTTTCTTCTCGAGAACACCCAGTCTATTTTTCTGAAAACTTCTAAGTCCAGACAGACGTGTATTTCCAATATCATTAGCGCGTGATTGGTCCACGTGGATGTCATTTATGATGATTATAACCATTAGGGTAATCCTTTAAAAGGTCTTGTCATTTTCGACCAACCCTAAGAAAAAGAATTAAGAAGAATTACAAGCCGCTGCAAGAAGTAATTCTAAGAATTCTGAATCCGACATTTCTTTCTAAATCGAGAGTCGCCGATCATCTTCTTCATCGTCAAAGCGCTTTCGATCCAGATCGAGTCAGAGAAGTTGATTCATAGATCAAGATTATTTTCAAATGACAGATCTTCTACTTGTTCGTATGAGTCCAGAGTGAAAGTGATGGGTTAGATCAGGAATAATCTAGAGGGGGGGGGGGTGAATAGAGTATCTTTACAAAACTTTACAAATTTTTGTTGTAAATAAAAATTTCAGTAGAGTATAAACTAGACTATCACAGATGCTGCAAAATATAAACTAATTAAACACTAACACAGCTATCCTAACTAGCACAGCCACAACAAAAAACAAAAGAAAAGAGCAACCAGACAGCACAAGAAATTTATAGTGGTTCCCCAACCTGGGTACATCCACTCTTCTACCACCCTGGTAGGAATCCACTCAGATTTTTGATCAGGTGCCTAACACCAATGAGATTTTGATCAGGTGCTCAAAAACAAAATCTCAAGTCTTTTGGTCAGGTGACTTGCAACCAGGAATAACTTTTGAAGGGAGTTAAGAACCCTTTATGTAACACCCCCATCCGTCGCATGACATATAACAGAAGGTCCAGCTGGAACCCGACGCCATATACCACAGACAGTCGGAAGGGTTACCAAATGATTATACAAACTATCCAATTAATATTACTCGTCATACACAGAGAATTCTAGCGGAAGTTTTTAGAGTTGAAGAACCCAAAGCTTAAATCCAATAAATATGAATGTCCACAACACACTACAGGAACGAAACCCAAAATACACTGAAAAGGTATATGGCCTTACGACCTTACAAATGTTCACTTAATAAAACATGTCTTACATACATCGGCTCGCAGGCCGACCACACATGATAAAAGTAAAAAAAACAACTATTCTACGACCTTCTAGGGCCAGCACAACAACATGGGATCCAGCCCGCTATTTGGCACTCGGCTCCGCAGCACCTGCAAGCACATACCACCGCACGGTGGCAAACAAAGCAACGGTCAGCTAAAAGCCGACCAATTTATAACGACCCCACCCATTACTCGGGACGGCGGTGCTCTTTCCCTGCATACCATTAGCCCAATAAAACAATTAAGCGTAACTATACTACGCCACAGGTGTAGGCTTGCACGACCAAACACCCCGTGCACTCAGGGCACATTAACGGTGAGTCCTGACATATCAGTGTCTCCACCACCATCCCAAAGATGGCAACCAAGTGAGCAATTAGCCTTTCTGACCACCATCTAAGGCTCCGACTATGCCAAAGGCCAGTCCCCATCTTCGGGTCTCTCGCACCGAACCACATATCCTAGGTCCGATTCCACTTGCCCGTTGCTTACGCCGCCTAGTCAATTTAAGTCCTATGCGCGGGCCAAGCCTCTCTCGGAGCCCCAATTTTCCAAACAATCTCATAAACCAGTTATGATCAAGGCCGGTTCTCAGACCTCCAAGTTAGCAGAACACGTTTCCGCTCAGTTATCTGGGTGCTCCTTGAAGATAACCTCCAAGGATCCCTACTGCAAACTACCGCGTAGAAACCCGAAAAACCCAAAACACTGAGTCTTCTCCGGCCAAAACATATCAAATACAACATCACCGATCCAGACGATACACGTCCGGGTAGGCTTCACACACAATCCCTATGCCCGTACTTACGATTCCGAACTCTATATGCAACACAAGGGGGACTATTCACATCAACCCCAAGGAACACCACACACTCACCGCACACTCACGGGAGCGGAATTCCCTATGCAGAAAGAAAGAGCTTCAAACGGTCAAGTTGAGAATCGTTACCCTTGTAGTCCGTTTTGGTGCCATGGAAAAACTACGCTGACAGAACTCTTCGCAACGACCTTCCCTCCACGGATCCGCTCTCAGATTTCGAAACGGTGCTCCGGTGCTCCGCCGGCGGCCGGAATTCTCCTTCTTATTCCTCCTCTCTCTAACACCTTGGAAAGAGAGAGCCTTGGAGAGAAATGAGGGATTAACTCCCCTATTCCCGTCCTTAACAGAGCAGGAACTCATCTGGTCTGTTGGATCTTAATTAAAGAAAACGAACAGCTTAGATCTGCACAAAATTCTCCAGACCTGGGCCGAACACGGCTTGGCACACGGCCATATCCCAGGCCGTGTGCCTCGATCCAGGAACGATTGTCGAACTGAGAAACGACACACGGGCAAAGACACGCCCGTATCTCACCTGACACGCCTGTGTCGGGTCTCATGACAAGCCCGTGTCCGGGGGCGTGTCACACATAACCACCACGACAACAGACACTACCCAAAAGAACATGGGTAGGGACACGGGAAGGCACACGCCCGTGTCAAATGACACGCCCGTGTCATCCAGCCGTGTTCCTGGCCGTGTACTTCTCTGGATGAAAACGGCCAAAAACACCTGCCATACACGGCCTTGGACACGCCCGTGTCCTAGGCCGTGTACCCCTATACAAGCACCAAAATTCCCTTTTTACGCGACCAACTCAAATATAATTTTCGGGGCGTTACAAATCTTCCCCACTTAAGGAGTTTCGTCCCGAAATTAAGTAAATGTACACAAATCTAAATAATACCTGAGTGGAATAACTCGGGGTATTCCTCCAACATGGCTTGCTCTCGCTCCCAAGAAAGCTCCTCATGTCCGCAATTATCCCATCGGACTTTAACCATACGAATATCCTTATTGCGGAGTCGCTTGACTTCAACATCTTCAATACGTACTGGCTTGACCCTTGTGGTCAACTCATAATCAACTGGTACTTGATTATCCGTAATGATCTGCGAAGGCTCTTGCACTGCCTTACGCAACACCGACACGTGGAACACGTCATGCAGCCCACTCAATTCCGGCGACAGCTTCAATCAATACGCCGCCTCTCCAACACACTCCAGGAATTCAAATGGTCCAGGGTATCTCAGACTCAACTTCTTCCAGCGTTGAACCTGCGATACACCCTTGAACGGTTTGATTTTTAGATACACCATGTCGCCAACATTGAACTCCACATTCCTATGCTTGGCGTTATAGTACTTTGTCTGCCTGTCCTGAGCGATCTTCAACCTTTCTTGAATTGTCCGTATCATTGAAGTGGCATCTTCCACCGCTTGACATTTATACAACTTTGATTCGCCTGCCTCCAACCAAGACAACGGTGTACGACACTTCTTCCCGTACAAGGCTTCAAAAGGCACAATTCCAATACTTGCCTGAAAGCTGTTGTTGTACGCAAACTCCACCATGTATAGGTGATCTTCCCACTACTTTCCAAAATCTAGGACGCACATGCGAAGCATGTCTTCCATCGTCCGGTTGACCCTCTCGGTCTGGCCATCCGTGTGTGGGTGAAAGGCTGTACTGAACTTTAGCTTAGTACCCAACAGACTATGCACCAACCTTCAGTCATACGACATGAAGTGTCCATCTCAACCACTAACATTTATACGGGGCACACCATGCAGTCGTACAATATTCTCCACATAGAGTTTGGCTAACTTTTCCACTGGATCTTCCTTCCTGACCGAAATAAAGTGCGACACCTTAGTCAACCTATCTACGATCACCCAAATGACGTCATTTCCCCTCTGTGACTTCGGCAAACCATGTACAAAATCCATCGATATGTCATCGAATTTCCATTCTAAAATAGGTAGGGGCTTCAAGAAACCTCTGGGCTTCTGGCATTCTGCCTTCACCAACGCACAAGTACGGCACTTGGCCACATAAAGTGCTACATCTTTCTTCAAACCCGGCCACCAGAATAATTTCTTCATGTCTCTATACATTTTCGTGCTTCCCGGGTGGATTGAGTACTTGGTATGATGAGCCTCATACATCAACTCCTCCCGAAGATTATTCGCACTAGGAATGCATAGACGACCGTCCTTCCTTAGCAACTCATCCTCATCCACAAACTGGGAATTTGACCCTTCCAAAGATTCATCCAAGATCTGCTTCATGCGGCTATCCTGAACCAAAGCCCGCCGAACTCTATCCGCTAGGTCACACTGTATCTCTGTCCAAAATAATTTCGCCACGGCACTAGACTGCTTGTCAACGCAAGATATCACCAATGCCTCCAACTCTTGGACCAATCTCTCATCATGTACCGATAACCAGTTGGCTTGTGCGGGAATCTTACGACTCAACGCATCCGCCACTGTATTGCCTTTCCCAGGCACATAATGTATCTTGAAGGTGTAGTCCCCTAAGAACTCCATCCACCTCCACTGCCTCATGTTAAGATCCCTTTGGTCCAACAGGTACTTCAAGCTCTTATGATCGGTGTAAATATCGACCTTCACACCATACAGGTAGTGCCTCCAAAGCTTTAGAGCAAATATCACGGCCGCTAACTCTAAGTCGTGGACCGGATAATTCCTCTCATGAGCCTTCAGTTGTCGTGAACCATAGGCTATCACTCTCCCGTGCTGTAGCAGAACATAGCCCAAACCACTGCCCGAAGCATCACTATAGATCTCGAACCCTTCGGTTCCACTTGGCGAACATAAAATAGGCGCAGTGGTCAACCACCTCTTGAACTCTTCGAAAGCCTGTTCGCACTCCGGAGACCACACAAACTTCTGATCCTTTCTTGTCAACGTCGTGAATGGTAGAGCTATCCGCGAGAAGTTCTCTACGAAGCGCCTGTAGTAGCCAGCAAGCCCCAGAAAACTCCGGACCTCCGCCACTGAAGTCAAAGCAGGCCACTCCCGTATCGCCACTTTCTTCGCCGGATCCACAGCTATTCCTTCTCCACTGACAACATGACCAAGGAACGCTATCGAGGATAACCAGAATTCACACTTGGAGAACTTTGCATACAACTGACTTTTCCTCAATGTCTCTAACACCATGTTTAAATGCTTGTATTGATCCTCCTCGCACCGCGAATACACCAGGATATCATCGATAAATACTATCATGAAACGATCCAGGTACTCTCTGAACATCCTGTTCATTAGATCCATAAACACGGATGGCGCATTTGTCAACCCAAACGGCATGACCGTGAACTCGTAATGCCCAAACCGCGTACTGAATGTTGTCTTTGGGATGTCGCTCTCCCTTATCCTCAACTGGTAGTATCCGGACTTCATATTTAACTTCGAATATACTGTTGACGCAACCAACTGATCAAATAGATCATCAATCCTCGGGATTGGATATTTGTTCTTCTCCATAAGCTTGTTCAATTCCCGATAATCGATACAAAGCTGCAAGCTCCCATCTTTCTTCTTAACAAAGAGAACTGGTGCGCTCCAAGGCGACGAACTTAGACGCACATAACCTTGCTCTAGCAACTCTTGCAGTTGCACCTTCAATTCTGCCATCTCTCTTGGCGCTATCCGATAGGGGGAGCGTGACACGGGTTTGGCACCCGGCACCAGCTCTATGGTAAAATCAATCTCCCGCTGAGGAGGGGCTCCTGGGAGATCATCTGGGAATACATCGGGATACTCAGACACAACTGGGATGCTGTCCAAACTAGGCTTAGGCGTCGAAGTCTGCACTAATGTGACAAACAGCTCTGCCCCAGACCGAGCTGCCTTGATCACCTGAAGGGCCGACATCAAGATCTTACCCGACCCCTTCATGCCCGTGAAAGTCGCCTCATGACTAGCTCTCAACTGACCCACTAGCAACTTCGATAAACGTATGCCTGCTGCTCCGAGAGCCTGACCATACTAAAGATCACGTTGAACTCTCCTAGCGGTAGTAACAACGCTTGCAAATCAAACCTTTGACTCACACTCCAGACCTAAACGCAACAGATTCTATCTGCGCGCATTGAGCATTACTAGTCAACAACACATCCATTATGTCTTTTTCCATCAGAAGATGTACTCCGACACGCGATACAATTCCTTTGGGCAAACGGAGATGCGAAGCCCCCTTTAACGAACGGTGCTCCCGCCGGATAAACTAAATTTAGAACAAAGCTTAGCACAAGTGGTTCTAGGCTAACATGTACAAAGGCAACAAGTGTCTAAAGCTAAATGCTAGAATTTTTAAACCTTACCTGACACCATGACCGTGTGCTTTCTGGCCTCTGCTGACAAAGCCTGTACACACTAGTCTTCCTCTTGGACATAAAGCGTTCATTCCATCAGCTATGAGCAAAATGCCACAGTTTTCCGCAGATATAGCAAGCTCCTAGAACTCGACTTGTGGTTGCCCCCAACGCACCAGACGAAGGGGCTGAGTTCGAAGTCTTCAGCTTCTTGTTCCATCTGCGGACATCCGACTTTAAACTTGGTCCTTTGAACTGTGGTTTCTTAGTACTAGAGTCCTCACCTGCTCCTGACATTGCTTCCTTAATCTTCTGAGCACCATCCAAACATTCTCGGACAAAGTGCCCTTTCTTGCCACAAGTATGACAGTTGAAAGTAACCTTCCTAGTCGATGATCTACCCTTCTATTTCAGCGTTTTGCGAGATACACCCCTCATAGGACTTACAGGGTTTGATACCCTACTCACTGGTATCTGGTGAAGTTTCCCCACATCTACTTCCAAAGATCTAGCCGACTCCACCAAGGCTCGGAATCCCAATAATTTTGGTCCTAGCAGTAGGATTCGCAGCTCACCACGCATCCCATTAAAGAATCTATCAACTATAGACTGTTTGTTCTCCAATTCAAAGCATGGGTAGCGGCTTATGAAAAGGAATGCTTGCAAATACTCATCGATTGAGTGCGTACCCTGCACTAAGGACATGTTCAACTGCTGGCCTGCTGACCTTCTTAAAGTCCTTTGATCCAACACGCCACCCGACATTGAAGTCATCATAGGGACAAAGGGTTGCACATTGCTTCCCTGTTGTGCACTAGTCACAGCGAGCACCACTTCAACGATTCTTCTTATGGTTTCAAACGATGGAGGGGTCTCAAGCACGTCGCTAGTTGCACTATAATCCTCAGAAACCAGACGTTCTGTCGGCTCTGCGCCACTCCCGGTCACCTATAGTCGTACAAAATACCAATAAGTGACTAAACAAAATTGCAAAAAGCAACTATAGGAACACGCCGGTTCCTCAAAATAAGTGTATTTTTCATTCCTAAGTGGACATTCATGGGTTCTTTTTAATGTTATAACGATGACACACACATGTGCTCACCACCCCTTAAAAGAATTCGCCCACGAATTCATTTAAGCCTGACCATAACCAGAAGTCTGATACCAAATTGTAAAACCCCCATCCGTCGCTGAAACCCGACGCCATATACCACAGACAGTCGGAAGGGTTACCAAATGATTATACAAACTATCCAATTAAGACTACTCGTCCTACACAGAGCATTCTAACGGAAGTTTTTAGAGTTGAAGAACCCAAAACTTAAATCCAATAAATATGAATGCCCACAACACACTACAAGAATGAAACCCAAAATACACTGAAAAGGTACATGGCCTTACGGCCTTACAAATGTTCACTTAATAAAACATGTCTTACATACATCGGCTCACAGGCCGGCCACACATGATAAAAGTAAAAAAATAACTATTCTACGGCCTTCTAGGGCCAGCACAACAACATGGGCTCCAGCCCGCTATTTGACACTCGGCTCCGCAGCACCTGCAAGCACATACCACCACACGGTGGCAAACAAAGCAACGGTCAGCTAAAAGCCGACCAATTTATAATGACCCCGCCCCTTAATCGGGACGGCGGTGCTCTTTCCCTGCATAACATTAGCCCAATAAAATAATTAAGCGCAACTATACTACGCCACAGGTGTAGGCTTGCACGGCCAAACACCCCGTGCACTCAGGGCACATTAACGGTGAGTCCTGACATATCAGTGTCTCCACCACCATCCCAAAGATGGAAACCAAGTGAGCAATTAGCCTTTCTGACCACCGTCTAAGGCTCCAACTATGCCAACGGCCAGTCCCCGTCTTCGGGTCTCTCACACCGAACCACATAGCCTAGGTCCGATTCCACTTGCCCGTTGCTCACGCCGCCTAGTCAATTTAAGTACTACGCGCGGGCCAATCTTCTCTCGGAGCCCCAAGTTTCCAAACAATCTCATAACCCAGTTATGATCAAGGCCGGTTCTCAGACCGCCAAGTTAGCCGAACACGTTTCCACTTAGTTTTCCGGGTGCGCCTTGAAGCTAACCTCCAAGGATCCCTGCTACAAACTACAGCGTAGAAACCCGAAAAACCCAAAGCACGGAGTCTTCTCCGGCCAAAACATATCAAATGCAACATCACTGATCCAGACAATACACATCCGGGTAGGCTTCACACACAATGACTATGCCCGTACTTAAGATTCCGGACTCTATATGCAACACAAGTGGACTATTCACATCAACCCCAAGGAATACCACGCACTCACCGCACACTCGCGGGAGCGGGATTCCCTATGCAGAAAGAAAGAGCTTCAAATGCTCAAGTTGAGAATCGTTACCCTTGTAGTCTGTTTTGGCGCCATGGAAAAACTACGCGGACAAAACTCTTCGCAACGACCTTCCCTCCACGGATCCGCTCTCAGATTTCGAAACGGTGCTCCGGTGCTCCGCCGGCGGCCGGAATTCTCCTTCTTCTTCCTCCTCTCTCTAACACCTTGGAAAGAGAGAGCCTTGGAGAGAAATGAGGGATTAACTCCCCTATTCCCGACCTTAACAGAGCAGGAACTCATCTGGTCCGTTGGATCTTAATTAAAGAAAACGAATGTCTCAGATCTACACAAAATTCTCCAGACCTGGCCCGAACACGGCTTTGCACACGGCCGTGTACCAGGCCGTGTGCCTCGATCCAGGCACGATCGTCGAACTAAGAAACGACACACTGGCACAGACACGCCCGTGTCTCACCTGACACGCCCGTATCGGGTCTCACGACACGCCCGTGTCCGGGGGAGTGCCACACATAACCACCACGATAATGGACACGACCCAAAAGAACACGAGTAGGGACACGGATAGGCACATGCCCGTATCAAATGACACGCCCGTGTCATCCAGCCGTGTTCCTGGCCGTGTACTTCTCGGGATTAAAATGGCCAAAAACACCTGCCAGACACGGCCTTGGACACGCCCGTGTCCTAGGCCGTGTACCCCTATACAGGAACCAAAATTCCATTTTTACGCGACCGATTCAAATACAATTTTCGGTGCATTACAATTTATACAGTGGGGGGATGAGAGATTGATTATGTCTTCTCTTTCTCAAACCAACTGAGAAGACTTTTGTGGATTTGATGTTAGCAAAGGCTCCCCTTGAGATATTGAATGGTTCAGGAAAGATGGAGCTTTGCTTCAGGGTGATAGGCCATCAAACTGTTTCTTTAACCAGATGAACTCCAGGAACTACTTGACAGATAGAAGATTTGTTGTCATTTGAAGAGTCCTGGCAGAAGACAGAAGAAGACTCTTGATTTGGATTGGCTGTTCTTCTTCTTCTTCAGCTTGATGTTCTTTCTCTAGTTAGGGCTTCTTTTTCTGTATCAACTTTCTATTTCTTTTTGTCTCAGAGTGCTGTCGAGAGAGAGAGCAGTAGAAGATTTTTGATCCTTGATTAACAAACTGACTGTCTGTATTAGAAAGAGATGGAAAATCCCTTTTTGTATTTTCCATATTATCTTCCTTTTGAAATTTGAAATTCTTCTGCATTCATTGCTGACGGCCTGGAGAATATTTTGCATTGAATGATTTCCCCAACTGTCCCATTGCAAAACGGCAACCAATAATCCTGATGAAGACCGTAATCAATGCTTGCTTCTAACAGTAATATTCAGAGAATATTTTAGCATTGATTACTCAGGAATTCTTGTCATAGAATAAGGACAGATGGATGAAAATAACTAAGTGTGGTTCTTCACAGAATTCATCGATCTGCGTCCAAAGTTCGTCGAGCTGTGAAGTCAAGTTCGTCGACCAGATAATGGTTGTTCGTCGAGCTGAGATCCAAGATCATCGATCGCAGAACAGACAACTGCTTTCTCCAGAACCTTGTCAATTCTGTGCATGAAGTTTGTCGAGCTAATAGTCTAAGTTCGTCGACTGGAGTTCAGCAAAGTGCTTCTGGACTTAAAATATTCTAGATGTCTCTAGAATGAAGTGTTGAAGTGGAGTTGCCAGAAATCGTCGACCTGAGAACTAGATTCTTCGACCTGAGAACTAGATTCATCGACCTGAGAACTTCTAAGTTTTTAAAGAAGAAGTACTTGTGTCGACACACTCAATCAGTGTCGACACATTCAACAGAAGCAGTGTCGAGAAGCTGTTACAACAACAGAAGGAGTTGTGTCGACTCCACCAAGGCATGTGTTGACACTTAGTCCACTTGTGTCGACACTTAGTCTATTTGTGTCGACACATAATGAAGATCAGTCTCGAAACTTTCAGACAGAGACAGTATTTTCAAGAAGTGAATGGATGACTTGACAACTGCCATCTCAGCCGGTCTACTGCAACTGTCAGAGCTGTCCGAAGTTCGTTAGAAACCGGATCAGTCGGTTACCTTGGAGGAAGACTATATAAATGCCTTTCTCCTTCAACAGAAAGTAATCGAACAATCAACAACAAATTGAGAGATCAAAAGATCAATCATTGCAGAATACAGATCCAGAGAAAACTGTAAATCAGTATTTTGAAGAAATTTCAGATTTACTTGGAGAGAGAACTCCAGTAAATGAAATCAAGAAAGAGATTTGTTTAATCAGATCTCTTAAGGAGCAGGTGTTGGAACACCCTATTACTAATTTGGGTCAGGATCACTATGTCTTTAGGAAACCTGTTTTTGACCTCATTGTATAAATCTAAAGGTCAATTAGAATTGAGTCTAAGGGTTAGTAGTTAGGTTTGGAAGCTGCCCTCAAGACCAAGGTTTTTCAGTTTGGAGACTAAGTCATTTCGTCGAGCTTAGTACGACGAATCGTCGAACTCCTATCGACGATCATTTAGCTCAACTTCGACGGATCGTCGAACTCCATTCGACGATCGCTGAGCTCAACTTCAACAAATCGTCGAACTCCATTCGACGATCTTCGAGCTCAGTTCGACGATCTTGACTCCAGTTTGTTCCGCTATCTCTGAGCTCAGTTCGACGATAGTTGAGCTCAGATCGACGATCTCTGTTTCTGTATAAGTCCAATCGCTGAGCTCAGTTCGACGATAGTAGAGCTCAGTTCGACGTTTTTCTAAAGAGTTCAACGACTTTCAAGATTCAAATTCAGAACAGTTAAGGAGTTATTCTCAGCAATTAATTCAGAAGATTTTGTAGCCGTTTTCATTTATTCTGGAGCAAGTTTCAAGGAATTATCAAGGAATGTTTCATTGGACTTTCCCCCAGAAGATAAAAGCAATTAAGGAAGTCATTTATGATAGACCAATAACTATCTTGACAGTGGATCATTTCTGTTCAAACAATAAGAGAATAGAAGATTATATTTTTCAGAACTAAAAAAAGAAGAACAAGGGAAAGACACATATTCTGCAATATTCATTCTCTGCAAATCCTCTTCTGCAACAACTCTCACAACTACAATCACACGAGAAAGAAAAAGAGTTGCAGACATTTTCTGTCTCAAAGAATTCATACTAGAACACCATCACTAAAAGGGATCAACCATCTGAAATCTTCAGATCTCTTTTGATTCAAGTGTTCAAGGCCATCATCTTTCAAGACTCCAGACATCTCACATTTCAGCTATTGCTGAAATCATCATTTCCTGGAGATCAATTTTCTGAAGGCCTAACACCCTACTGCAAAGCTTCATTTCCTGAACAACTACAGATCTCAGGGAGAGCTTTGACAACATCAATATCCACATAGTCTTCTCAGCTGGTTTGAGAAAGAGAAGACTTCCATCACTCTCTCATCCCCTCCTTTGTAAAGGGTTTTTCAAACTCCCTTCAAAAGTTTGTGTTTGGTTTTTGAGCACCTTATCAAAAGCTCATTGGTGGCAAGACACCTGATCAAAAAATCTGGTTTGGTTTTTGAGCACCTTATCAAAAGCTCATTGGTGCCCAGGACACCTGATCAACTCATCCTACAGTGGATTCCTACCTGGGCTGGTAGAAGAGTGGATGTACCCAAGTTTAGGGGAACCACTATAACTCCTTGTTTCTTCTGGTTGCTTGTGTTTCTTTTGTTTCTAGCTGTGGCTTGTGATTAGTTTCTTTTGTAGATTGTGATTATTCTGTGGTTAGATTTATTATTTGCTTCCCTGTTCACACTAGAATACAACAACTGTTGTAAAATGTTTTTAGAATACAACAACTGTTGTAAAAAGTTTTTAACAAGCACCATACTCTATTCACCCCCCCTTTAGAGTATATCAAATCTAACTCGCACTTTCAATTGGTATCAAAGCGAGGTTGGTTAAACATACCACACCTTGGTGGTTGCACAGGCTAACATCTGAACCCAAAGATTCCTAGTTAGATCTGCTTGTTGTAGATTTTTTTATTAGAATTATTTGTTCACAAAATATGGCCCAAAACAAAGATTATGCTAGAACCAGACCTCCAGTGTGCAATCTGTCTAAGTTTGCACTTTGGAAAGCAAGGATTAGACTCTACATGAATTCTATTGATGAGGACATTTTTAATTCTGTTTTGACAGTTTGTCCAAGACCTCCAGAGAACACAAGCACAAATGCTGTTCCACCTCCATCAGGAACAGATGCTGATATCAAGAAGTGGAAAGTAGCAGATGCAAAGGCTATGAATATCTTAGCCCAGACTATGTCTGATGACATTTTCCAAAAGGTGGCTAAATGTAATTCAGCAAAGGAAATCTGGGATAAGCTCTCTGAAATAGTCTCAGGATCAGCTGATGAAAGAAAAGACAGGAGATCCCACCTCATATCCCAATATGAGAATTTCAAGAAAGGAGAAGCTGA
Organism: Platanthera guangdongensis; assembly: GCA_039583875.1. Lineage (NCBI taxonomy): Eukaryota > Viridiplantae > Streptophyta > Magnoliopsida > Asparagales > Orchidaceae > Platanthera > Platanthera guangdongensis. The sequence continues at coordinate 158,962,969 of CM077147.1, read as the reverse complement.
GTCAGTAGCTGAAATGTATAACAGACTCAGTCTCATAGTCAATGAGCTGAAAACCTTGGACAAGGAGATCTCATTGACTGAGCTAAATGACAAAATCCTAATGTGCTTCCCAAGCACATGGGACTCAAGAATCTGGCCAATCAAGGATGTCAGAAGTCTGAATGAGATTACAACAGAAGCTCTCTTGGGCAAGCTCAAGTCTTATGAGTAGCTTATTAAGAATAGAGAAGAAGAGCAGAAGGCTGCCTCACAAGCCATAAGAAAGGAAAAGACAATAGCTTTCAAAGCCACTGAAGATCAGCCTGAAGATAAAGTCACAGGCAATGATGAGCTGCTTAGTCTACTGGCTAAAAGATTTTACAAGATGGCCAGGAAGGACTTCATGAAGAGATCATACAAAGAGCATGACAAGCCAAGGTATGATAGATCGAATAATAAAGAAATTGTTTGCTTTGGTTGCAGGAAACCAGGGCACATTGTGCCTGACTGTCCAGAGAACAAAAACAAGGATAGAAAAGATAAGAGAGAAAGAAGAAAAGACAAGGACTTCAAGAAGAATGACAATGGCAAACTCTCCTCCAGTAAGAACAAACACACAAGAAAGGGATTTGTTGCTGAATCTTGGAGTGAAACAGAAGAAGAATCAGAAGCTTCATCCAGCTCCAGTGATGATGAAGATGATGCTGAAGAGAAGGAGTTCTGCATGATGGCAATCAATGTCTCTCAACACAATTCAGATACAGAAGAGTCAGGGTCAGACTCAGAGACTCAACTTGAAGAGGACCAGGTAATTAGTTCTTTTGATTTCAATTCTCAGGACTTTAAGTATGAATTTAAAGCACTGTGCTTAGACTTATTAAAATCTGAGAAGGAAATTATCTCTCTCAGAAATCAATTGTCTGAACATAGTTTCTTAAAATCAGAAAACCTCAAACTCTCTGAGGAGTTGGAGTGCTGTAGGGAGCAGGTAGCTTCACTGAAAAGTGAACTATCAGAGGCCAAAAAGCTTGAAGAATCCCTTAATGGGAGAAGCATCAAGCTAATGGACATCACAAGCACAGTGAACTCTAGATTCAATAGTACAGTGGGCTTGGGTGCATCATCCAGCCAACCTATAGTTCTAACAACCCCAATTAAATTTATCTCTGATAAAGGGAAGGGAGTTGTAGAGGTAGCTAGGAAGAATTCTGATCTGTCTAAGGAAACCAAGTTCCGGCAGAAATCATCGAACGGAGCTCGACGATCGCCGAACGCAGATCGACGATCTCAGGCAAAATCGTCGAACTCAGGTCGACGATCTCTAATTCCCGAACTCTGCCACAGTAGACCGTCGAACGGAGCTTGACGATCTGACCCAAGATCGTCGAACGCAGCTCAACGATCGTCGAACAGAGATCAGAGCTTTAGAAATTCTTTCAAGGGCAAATAAAAATCCAATCCTAGGGGTCCTTCATCCCAAAGTTTTAACCCTTATACTGAATGGATAATACCTCCAAGGAGATATCATCCTGAAGGTTATAAGAGTCAACCAGGGATGTCATTTATTTCTGAATTTAAAGGTTATCAACCTAGGCCCAAGGTAAACTGGGTCAAAAACAAGTGAATTATTTTATGTACAGGTGAAGACCTATCCAACATCAAACCAACAATGGTATTTGGATAGTGGGTGCTTAAAGCACATGACAGGAAATAAGGACAACCTCACATCCTTTAAAGCCAAGCTTGGACCCAAGGTCATATTTGGTGATTCAAACTTTGGACTGACAAAAGGATATGGTGCAGTTCAAATTGGCACAGTCACATTCAAGAAAGTAGCCTATGTGGAAGGACTGAAGCACAATTTGATCAGTATCAGTCAGCTATGTGATGAAGGCTACCAGGTGACTTTCAGCAAAGCCTTATGCAAGATCAAGTCAGAGGACAACACAACTGTGTTGACAGGTAAAAGGAAAGGTAACATCTACTTAGTAGATTTTCTTTCAACAGATGTAGACATTTGCCTGTTTAATTCTGTTAGTAGACCTAATGTTTTATGACATAAGAGACTAGGGCATATAAACCTTAGAACCATTGCTTGGTTATCTAAGGACAACCTTGTTAGAGGACTACCTTCTGGCCCCTACAAGAAGGAAGGACTCTGCAGGGCTTGTCAATTAGGCAAGCAAACTAAAAATAATTTAAAGTCACTTAATAAGAGTGATTCACCTAGGATTTTGTATCTGTTACACATGGATCTTTTTGGACCCATTACAGTACAAAACTTAGGAGGGAAATCTTACACTTTAGTAGTTGTAGATGACTTCTCTAGATTCACATGGGTGTTCTTTCTAAGGAAGAAGTCTGATAACTTTAGGTGTTTGACAGAGTTTCTCAAATGCATATAGATTGAGTTCAATACTCACATTGCCCTGATCAGAAGTGATCATGGGACAGAGTTTGATTCTCTTCTTATGCAAGAGTTCTCTCAGAGTGAAGGGATCAGACACACTTTCTCAGCTCCTAGAAATACTCAATAAAATGGGGTAGCTGAAAGGAAAAATAGAACCCTTATTGAATCTGCCACTACATTGTTGTCAGATGCTCACCTTCCTCTATCGTTTTGGGCAGAGGTAGTGAACACCTCCAACTATATGCTGAACATAAGTTTAATACATAAACTAAAGGGCAAGACTCCCTATGAATTACTCAAAGGGAAGAAACCTAAAATAGATTATTTTAGAATTTTTGGTTGTATTTGTTATATACATAATAATGACAAGAAGTATTTAGCAAAATTTCAAACTAAAGCTGATGAAGGAGTGTTTCTGGGATACTCCATGATCAGTAAGTCTTATAGGGTATATAATAAATCATCTCTTAAAATTGAAGAATCTGTTCACATATCTTTTGATGAATCTAACATGTCTTTCAAGGAGAAGAACACTTCTACCATAGAACCTTTGCAGGTACACTCTCTAGCTGAATACTTGGACAGATTACAAATCATTCAAAAAGAGGAAAGTAGTGAAGATGAAGAAGATATTCAACATCACGAAGAGAAACTTCTTGAAGAGCCAGTTGTTGTGCCACAAGAGGAAACAACAACACAGGTTGGTGAACAATCAACACCCCCTGTTGATTTAGTAACATCAAGAGACCATCCAATTTCCCAAGTAATTGGAGACATCTCAGCTGGTGTGCAAACCAGAAATCAGGTCAACCAAAACTTGTTGCACACTTGCTTCCTATCTCAAATTGAACCTCAATCCATTCAAGATGCAGAGCAAGACCAACACTGGATCATTGTAATGCAAGAAGAGTTGCATCAATTTGAAAGGAACAAAGTTTGGGAACTAGTGCCAAGGCCTAAGGATCACTCCATTGTTGGAACAAAGTGAGTGTTCAGAAACAAATTGGATGATCAAGGAGTTATTGTAAGGAACAAGGCAAGGCTAGTTGCTCAAGGGTACTCACAAGAAGAAGGCATAGATTATGACCAGACTTTTGCACCAGTTGCAAGGTTGGAGGCCATCAGAATCTTCTTAGCATATGCAGCACACAATGGTTTCAAAGTATACCAGATGGATATAAAGAGTGCTTTTCTAAATGGAGACATCAAAGAAGAAGTATATGTCAGACAACCTCCAGGTTTTATCTCTCCAACTCATCCTGATTATGTTTTTAAATTGAATAAAGCATTATATGGTCTCAAGCAAGCTCCTAGAGCATGGTATGAGACCCTAGCATGCTTTCTCCTGAAAAATGAGTTTATAAGGGGTAGAGTAGACCAAACTCTTTTTATTAGAACCCATAAGTCTCATACCCTACTAGTATAGATTTATGTAGATGATATTATCTTTGGTTCTACTGATTCAAATTTGTACAGAAGGTTTTCCAACCTAATGCATTCTAAATTTGAAATGAGTAGCATGGGTGAGCTATCCTTCTTTCTAGGATTGCAAGTCAAACAACATGTTGAAGGCATCATTATTTCTCAAATCAAGTATGCAAATGAATTGGTTAAGAAATTTGGTATGTCTAAAGCATCTTGAATGAAAACACCTATGCCTATTAATGCTGTATTGGATGCTGATGAACATGGGAAACCTGTTGATCAGACAACATATAGAGAAATGATTGGCTCTTTATTGTACCTTACAGCTAGTAGACCTGACATAATGTTTGTTACATGCATCTGTGCTAGATTCCAAGTGAGCCCTAGAGAGTCACACCTAACATTAGTAAAACGGATTCTCAGGTATGTTAAAAGTTGTCCAAATATTGGTCTCTGGTATCCAAAAGATTCAGCATTTGACTTAACTGGATTTTCTAATACTGATTATGCTGGATGCAGAATTGACAGGAAAAGCACCAGTGAAACTTGTCAGTTTCTTGGTGACAGACTTGTCTCCTGGTTTTGCAAGAAACAAACATCTGTGTCAACTTCAACTACTGAAGCTGAATATATGGCTGCAGGTAGTTGTTGTTCACAAATATTGTGGATTCAAAACCAACTCCTAGACTATGACTACAACTTAGAGAAGTCTAAAATCTTTTGTGATAATACCAGTGTTATTTCTATAGCTCAAAATGCAGTCCTCCATAGTAGGACAAAACACATAGAAATTAGGCATCACTTCTTATGGATAATGTTGAGAAGAATAAAATTAAACTTCAATATATCCCAACTGATTTGCAAAGGGGAGATATTTTCACCAAACCCTTGGATGAAAAGAAACACACCTTCTTCCTAAATCAGTTAGGAATGTTAGATGGAGGAGGTCTACAATAATGTCCAAGATTTTGAAACTCTAAAAATGACCAAGACTAGGCAAACATCTTGATTTTTCTAGTGTCTAGAGTGTTTCTGCTCTCTTAACTGCGCTCGACGATTTTCCCCCAGATCGTCGAACGGAGATCGATGCTTTCCGAAATCATCGACCAGAGTTCAGCGCTTCTCAGATAGTGCTCAACTATCTCTCCAGGTCAACGATCGTCGAACGACGCTCGACGATTTTGTTTTCTGAACTATCGTCGAACGGAGTTCGACGCTCTCCAATATCGTCGAACGGATATCGACGATATTGAAGACCCTTCAGATTCCTTTAGAAGCCTCGATCGTCGAACTGAGTTCAACGATCTTTCCTTTTCTGCGTCGAACCCTAATATAAAATTCATTTTTCGGCCGTCGTTCTCCTTTTGCGCTTTCAATCTCTCTGCAAATTTTCTCTTTCCCTCCAAACATCTCTACACTTGGTCGTTTGGTTGTTTATTATTTGCAGGAAACCATGGCCGTCTCCGTCGCCGTTCTGGCCGCCATGAAATTCGATGCAGGATTCGATATTGATATGGATTCTTTCAGCACCAGTGATCAAATCTTCCAAGACATTCTAGAACTGTTCAAGGAACAAAAGCTAGTCACTATAATGTCTACCAGAATAAAACTACCTGGAGATGAAATCAAGGAGTGGGTGTATACTGCCCACAACCAAGACCAAAATACAGTTGTTGGATCAATTTCAGGAACCCAGGTACCTCTTACACCTGCTATTCTGACAGAGATTTTTGGATTAAATTCTGGAAGAGATTCTATTGAAATGTCTGGAGAAGAATTTACTACTATGCTTGATAGAATGGGTCATTGTGATGCAAACCCTAGCAAGCTGCTGAAAAAGAATTTAGCTGTTGAATACAGATTTTTAGCTGATGTTGTAGGAAAAGTTCTTTTAGCCAAGCATTCAGCCCATGATACCATCTCCAGGTATCAGCTGTGTTTGATGGGTGCCTTAGTGGATAAGAAACAATTAAACTGTGGAGAGATTTTCTTTGATCTGATTAAGAAGAAGATAAATAAGAATTTTGTGAATTATGGAAGGATATTTGGGCTGTTTCTCCAAAATAGATGCCATGCCCTGCTTGTATCAAATGGGATGCACATCAATGCCTCTAAGAGGATCTCCTGTGTCCTCTTTGGCAAGTGGGACAGACAGATTGTGAAGCCCAGCAGGCCCTCTGCAACTGCAACTTCAGGCACAAGGACTGTTACAGTCTCTTCCCCTCAAGTCTCTGCCCCTGCAGAAGACTTGCCTGCTGCTTCTCCTCCTCCACCTCCTATTTCATCTCCACCAATCTCCTCCACCATTCAAATCTCATCCACCATCATAATTTCAACCCCTTCTCCAACTTCAAGTTCTCTACCTCCACCTCTATTAGAAGAACTATTCCATCCTTTACATCACTACCCTCAACCAGATTTTGACATATCATCCCACCTTCCATCATTCAATCTGATCGATGATTCCTTCATGGATGATTCACCTTCATCCCCTCTTGATCTACCCTCTTCATCCACATCATATCAACAGCTACTGCAAGACATCATTGCTCAACCCTCCTTCACACCTTCTATCTCCATTCCCCTTTCTTCCATTTCAACAATCCCCACACCTCAACCTTCCTTTCCACCATACACCAGCTCTCCACCAACATCTCTAGCTATTCCACCTATAGTCTCTACCTCTGCTCAAATCCCTATTGAGCATGTAGATCTTCCAGCCTTAGCTGACAGACTGTATGAACTGATAGCTCCCAGGCTCTCACTCTTGTTGGAGACCTCCTTGGCTCCACTTCTACAGTCAGTTGCAACCCTTTCTGCCAGGCTATCTTCTCTCTTTCCTCAGGCAATCCCTTCCTTCGGGTGCCTTGATCTAGCTGTCTCTGAATCTAGGCAGTGGGAGATGCCTCTTAAAGATGTTAGATTGCCTGCTGCTGCCATTTCTTCAGTCCCTGCTGCTATTTCCTCAGTTCAAGTTGCTGTCTCTTCAACTCAAGCTCCAGCCTCAACTCCACAGGTTGCAGTTTTCTCAGTGGACCTCAGGTCACTTTTATCAGAGTTTGATTATATATATTTCAGCTGTCTTCTAGAGAATACTGCAGTCCAGCAATCTGAAGACCTCTCCAAGGCCATTGTGCCCATTTTAAGTTGTGACACCAGTGTTATACATTCCTTTGTAAATTCAGTTTATGCTGCTGGTTCTGTTGCTGCTGCCCCTACTGCTGCTATTGATGATACTACTGATGATGTAGTTTCTAAGGATATACATATGACAGCGGCATATGACTTTGAGCCTGCTGTCACTGCTGATGTTGCCCCTGCTGATGTTTTTGTATCTGAAACTGTTTTCTCTGAATCTGCTGCTGCCCCAGTTGTTGCTGTTACTACTGCTGTTGTATCTTCCGAGAGTGTTGCTCCTGAAAGTTCTGTATCTGCTGTATCTACTGCTGCTACAACTTCTGCCAGTGCTATTTCTGTTTCTACTGCTGCTGCTACAATTGCTGTCACTACTGTTACCTCTGCTCCAACCCAACAACAGAAAGATTATCTGAAAAGGATTGATGCTTTATATGATGAACAAAACTCTGAAAGTGATCAGTTCAGAACTGATTCTGATGACTCCTCACCTACTATAGCAAGGAAAAGAAAAGCAAGAAGCAAGGCAATGAAAAGAGTTCCTCCAGCTAAAGTAAATGATACAAATGACATTCCCTACTATATTCTGCATGACTGCCCTATAACAGAACACTGGATGCAATATTCCAAGAATCAACTAAAGGCTATGAAGAAGAAGAGAAAATATGAGAAAGGTTCCTCTCAGTTCCATCATCCTCCTCCACCTCCTCCTCCTGATATAGGTGCAGGTGGTAGCTCTGCTGTTCATCCTTCTGCCAGAAGTCAAACCCCCTATCAGCCTCAAGGAAGATCTCAATATAGGGGAAGCCAATCCAGAGGCTCTAAATCTAGGAGAGGAAATTATAGATGAAACCAAAGAGAACTTCAAGTTTATTCCAAAGGTTACTCCAGGCAACATGCTTACTCAAGGGAAGGACCAAGTTCATCTGACACTACTTCAGGTCCATTTCCTTATAAGTTGAAAGAATTAGTCTCCTCCAGAGCTCCTCCAGATAATCCCTCCAACAGATATGAGCCTCTAGTGCCCTTTGAGGATCCAGAGAACAATCCAACTTCCTGGATAACCAGGATGAAAGAGTTAGCTGCTCTGGACCAGATCAAGAAAGCCAGAGAGCAAGGCAAGGACACCTCCAGCATTACTACCCTATCTGAACAAAGGAAAAAGGAACTGGAAAGATACTCCTCCAGCAAGTTATTTGATTCTGAAAGCTACATGAAGCTGCACCCTGAAGCTGTAGTACCAAGGCCTAAAAAACAAACATCTCTAGGTGCAGCTGATGACAGAAGAACAAAGAAGGAAGCTCTTAATCCAAATAGAGAAATTAAACTTATAAAGAGCAAGGAGAAAGAGTAATTCTGTAAGGTGACAATTATTCTGATTTCTGATCTGTCTGAGATATTATATCTGTGATTCTGCAATGTTGTTGTTTGTTATATTGTTGCTTTGTATGTTGTTTTTAATTTCTCCAATTTCTGTAAATAGTAATCCTAACCCAAATAGGGGGAGATTGTTGGAATACCCTATTACTAATTTGGGTCAGGATCACTATGTCTTTAGGAAACCTGTTTTTGACCTCATTGTATAGATCTAAAGGTCAATTAGAATTGAGTCTAAGAGTTAGTAGTTAGGTTTGGAAGCTGCCCTCAATACCAAGGTTTTTCAGTTTGGAGACTAAGTAATTTCGTCGAGCTCAGTACGACGAATCGTCGAACTCCTATCGACGATCGTTTAGCTCAACTTCGACGGATCGTCGAACTCCATTCGATGATCGCTGAGCTCAACTTCAACAAATCGTCGAACTCCATTCGACGATCTTCGAGCTCAGTTCGATGATCTTGACTCCAGTTTGTTCCGCTATCTCTGAGCTCAGTTCGACGATAGTTGAGCTCAGATCGACGATCTCTGTTTCTGTATAAGTCCAAATCTCTGAGCTCAGTTCGACGATAGTAGAGCTCAGTTCGACGTTTTTCTGAAGAGTTCAACGACTTTCAAGATTCAAATTCAGAACAGTTAACGAGTTATTCTCAGCAATTAATTCAGAAGATTTTGTAGCCGTTTTCATTAATTATGGAGTAAGTTTCAAGGAATTATCAAGGAATGTTTCATTGGACTTTCACCCAGAAGACAAAAGCAATTAAGGAAGTTATTTATGACAGGCCAATGGCTATCTTGACAGTGTATCATTTCTGTTCAAACAACAAGAGAATAGAAGATTAGATTTTTCAGAACTGAAAAAAAGAAGAACAAGGGAGAGACACATATTCTGCAATATTCATTCTCTGCAAATCCTCTTCTGCAATAACTCTCACAATCACAATCACACAAGAGAAAGAAAAAGAGTTGCAGACATTCTCTGTCTCAAAGAATTCATACAAGAACACCATCACTAAAAGAGATCAACCATCTGAAATCTTCAGATCTCTTTTAATTCAAGTGTCCAAGGCCATCATCTTTCAAGACTCCAGACATCTCACATTTCAGATGTTGCTGAAATCATCATTTGCTGGAGATCAATTTTCTGAAGGCCTATCACCCTACTGCAAAGCTTCATTTCCTGAACAACTACAGATCTCAGGGGGAGCTTTAACAACATCAATATCCACATAGTCTTCTCAGCTGCTTTGAGAAAGAGAATACTTCCATCACTCTCTCATCCCCTCCTCTGTAAACAGTTTTTCAAACTCCCTTCAAAAGTTTGTGTTTGGTTTTTGAGCACCTTATCAAAAGCTCATTGGTGGCAAGACACCTGATCAAAAAATCTGGTTTGATTTTTAAGCACCTTATCAAAAGCTCATTGGTGCCCAGGACACCTGATCAACTCATCCTGCAGTGGATTCCTACCTAGGGTGGTAGAAGAGTGGATGTACCCAAGTTTAGGGGAACCACTATAGCTCCTTGTGTCTTCTGGTTGCTTGTGTTTCTTTTGTTTCTAGCTGTGGCTTGTGATTAGTTTCTTTTGTAGATTGTGATTATTCTGTGGTTAGATTTATTATTTGCTTCCCTGTTCACACTAGAATACAACAACTGTTGTAAAAAGTTTTTAGAATACAACAACTGTTGTAAAACATTTTTAGCAAGCACCATACTCTATTCACCCCCCCTAGAGTATATCAGATCTAACTCGCACTTTCAGCAGGTTTTGAACCAGACTGCAAAGAAAGATCCAGATTTAATTCTTCATCTTAAGAAGGAAGTTGTTGGCCGGTCTACTTCAAGAAGATCAACTTTTACTGAGTTCAGACTCAAGAAGCCTTGAAGAAAGCAAAGATAAAGTTGATCTCAGGAATCAATACTATCAAGAACTGATCAAGCAGGTTGCCCTCTTCATTCTCTCAAATAGAGTGGTGATCTAAAACTTGTTATTATCGTTTTGTAGGATCCTATGGGAACTGAGTTGTAAGCCTAAATTTATAAAGGCTGTGGTAGGGCTTTTGAGCCTGAGTGTAGGAGAATCTATTCTCTAAGTGTAGGCCTTGTTGAAGGCTGAGGTATGGCTGTTTATCCTGAGTGTAGGTCTTGTTGAAGACTGAGTGGTAGGGCTTTGTGCCTGAGTTGTAGGAGTGGGGACACTCTGAGTTGTCGGAACCTGGTTTGGGGTTCTGAGCAGTAGGATCTGAGGATCTGAGGAGAAGTGCAGATGTTAGGCCGAATTTAGTACACTACTAGATAGGCGAAGGGGGAAGTGGATGTACCCAGACCTTGGGGAACCACTATAAAATCTGTGTGCACTCTGTGTTTGATTATTTCTATGATTGCTGAGCTAGCTGTGCTGAATAGTTGTAGAATATTGCAAATACATGTTTAATTGTACAGAGTTTCTGCCTTAAAATTATAAAGAAAAAGTACACCTATTCACCCCCCTCTAGGTGTTTAGGCACTATTTCTTTCAAGTGGTATCAGAGGGAGGTTACTCAAAGTAGGACTTAACAGTCAGAGTAAGATCCTTAAGGCAGATTTAAGAATCAAGAAAGAATCAAGAAAATGGGTTCTAGTGAGAATCACAAAGAGCTGGGTTCAATGAAATTGCCAATATGTAGAAAAGAGATATTTGGCATATGGAAAGAGAGGGTCAGACTCTTTATGGAAGCTTTTGACCCAAGGATATATATTACAGTCAAAGAAGGCTCATATGTACCAATGAAGATATCCATTCTGGATGCAAATCAGAAAACTCCCAAGGACTTTTCTGAAATGACTAAAGATGAAATCATCCTGGCCACTATGGACAAGAGAGCCCAGAATATAATTGTTAGTGTCATTGATGATTCAACATTTCAGAACTTAATTCATTGTAAAACCTCTAAAGAAATGTGGGACACATTAATAGTCTATATGGAGGGAACAGAGGAAGTAAGACAAGATAGGAAGTCAATATTAAATCAGGAATATGAAAGCTTCAAACAAGGAAAGTCTGATAGCATTACAGAATGTTACAAGAAGTTTTATAGGATAGTTAATGAGTTGATGTCCTATGAAAGAGTCTTCAGCAACTATGAGCTGAATGACAAGTTCTTAAGATCCCTGACTAAGGACTGGGACACCAAGGTTTGTGTCATTAGGGAAGTGGCCAAACTGGTTGATATACCTCCTCCAACTTTGTTTGGAAAACTGCTATCTTATGAGATGCAGTTAATGGCTAGAAAGGAGGAAGAGAAGAATACTAGAGTGGAGCACAAGGAAAAAATTGTGGCCTTCAAGATTGAATCCACTAAGAAGTATAGAAGCAAGTCTCCATCTTCACCTAAGATAATTGCTGAGGCTGTCACAGATAATTCAGATAGCAAGAGTTCTGATAGCAGTGAAAGTGGTGAAGACTTTGCTGCTTTTACTAGGCACTTTCAAAGATTTCTAAAGAAGTGGCAGTGGAGGTCTAAGCCTTCCACTTCTCAGCCAAAAGATGACTACTATCAGAAGAGAAAGTCATCCAGGAATGACAGAAGCAGGTCCAAGCCAAGCAAAGCTACATCTTCAAAGATAGTGTGCTATTGCTACAATAGACAGGGACTTGTAGTGGCTGACTGTCCTGAAAAGAGGAAGGTGTCAGTTGACAAAAAGAAGACTCAGGTTAAGAGCAAAAAGGAAAAGTCCTTTATTGCTAAGAAAGATAAGAGTCTGACAGATCAGTCATATTCAGAAACAGAATCAGAAGCTGAAGCCTACATTAGATTATTTGCTGAAGAGGAAGAAGATGAGTTCATGCAGCTAATGAACTCAATTTATGAGCATGAAGATCATCAGTGCAATGGACTGATGGTTATATCTGAAGGAGACACGATCCAGGATCAGCCTGGACCAAGTAAGGTACAAAGTTATTCTTCTAGTTCAATTTATAGTACTGAGTCAGAATGAGATACATCTGCATCAAGTGATGTGGGTGGGTCTGAATCTGAAGGAGATATTCATCAGTTAATGGATGAATATAGGGAATTGTTACAGGCCTTGAAGAAAAGCAAAACCTTGGCCAAACTCAGGCAAAGGAGATTGCTAGTCTTAAGTTGGCTGCAATAGATTCAGAGAAGTTGTTAGATCAAAAACTGAATGAGATTGCCAGATTGAAAAACATAACTGTTATTCAAATGGGCACAATCAATTCAAGAATGATCAGATTAGAAATCTGGAGGTTAGACTTCAGAAGGAGAAAGAGATAGTAGCAAGTTTTTCTAAACCTAAATCTGTTTTACCCTTGATAGATGAGTTTGTACCTCAAAAGGGTAAGGCTGGATTAGGATTTAAGAAAACTGCCTGGACTGCTAGGTCCAAATCTAAAGGCAAAGCCCCAGCACAAAACAAAAAGCCTGCTGTAGATAATTCAGCCAGGGTAGTAACTAAACAAAGGTACAACAAGTTTGAGTGCTGGTGTTGTGGCAAGATAGGCCACTTTACCTTAGATTGTTGGCACAATTCAAGTGTCAAGGAGAGTAGCAAACTGCCTGCTAGAAGTGCTACAGGTAGTTTTGTCAGACTAACTTGCACCAAGGACCCAAGAGTTATTTGGGTTCTAAGGTTAAGTAATCTGTTTTGCAGGTGAGTCCAAGTGGCAATGCCCCTATATGGTACTTGGACATTGCATGTTCCAGACACATGACTGGAACAAGGGGGTTGCTGAAGGACTACACACCTATCAAAGATGGCCCTAAAGTAACCTTTGGTGGTTCAGAAAAAGGAATCATCAAGGGATTTGTTAACATTTCTAGTAATCAGATTACTATCACTCAAGTGGCTTATGTAAAGTGTTTGAAACACAACCTCATTGGCATAAGTCAGCTAAGTGATTTAGGATATGACATCTCATTTGTCAAGAATGGTTGTCATATCAAAAGGTCAAGTGATCAAAAGATCATTTTGACAGGATATAGGAAAAGAAATGTTTACTGTCTTGACTTTATGTGTGAGAACAATGTTTCTCCCATCTGTCTTGTAGCTGATGAGAGAGTCTCTCATTGTGTCAAATGGCATAAGAGGCTAGCCCATCTTAATTACAAGACTATTGGCCAACTTTTTAGCAAAGAGTCAGTGAGGAATGGTCCTCAAGTTAAGTGTATTAAGGATGGGATATGCTCAGCTTGTCAAAAAGGCAAGCAGACCAAATCCACCTTTCATAGCCTTGAAAACAAGGATTCTGTGAGGTGTTTATACCTCTTGCATATGGATCTATTTGGTCCTATGCTAGTTCACAGTCTAGGTAGGAAGGTCTACACATTTATGGTAGTAGATGACTATTCTAGATATTCCTGGGTGTTCTTACTAAGACAAAAATCTGAAACCCCAAGTATCTTATATAGTTTTGTTAAACAAATTCAGAATGAGTTGGACAGTATAGTGGTCAAAATCAGAAGTGACCATGGCAGTGAATTTCAATCTGAAAGTATGACAAAACTGTGTGAAGAATTTGGGATTTTTCAGGAATTTTCCTCACCAAGAACACCTCAGCGAAATGGTATTGCTGAAAGGAAGAATAGAATATTGATAGAGGCTGGTAGAACTCTATTGAGTGACACATCTCTCCCAGAGTATTTCTGGGCTGAGGTAGTAAATACTGCATGTCATGTGATCAATAGGTCTACTATCACCAAGAGCCACAAAAAACTCCCTATGAGATTGTGAAGGGCAGAAAACCAAACTTATCCTATTTCAGGATCTTTGGTTGCAAGTGCTATATACTTAACAATGGCAAGTCTTATCTAACAAAGTTTGCTGCCAAATCCTAAGAGGGGATCTTTGTTGGGTACATCAACAATAGTAAGGCTTATAGGGTCTACAACTTAGTTACTCAAATTGTAGAAGAGTCTGTACATGTAGTATTTGATGAAACAAGACTCATTAACTGTGAATTGCCAAGTAGTGTTTGCAGCTCTACAGGTATAAATGAGAAGATGGACAAGCTTACCATTATAGAAGGTTCTACTGCAACTCAGCAAGTTGAAAATGGTGGTTGCTGTCCAGGGGGAGTACAAGACTCTCTAGATGCTAAAGAAGACCAAGAGGAGCAACATGTTGAAGAGGCTGGAGGTGTACAACCTGAAGACAGACTACCTCCAGCAAATAGACACTTAAAGGATCATCCAGCCAATCAGATAATTGGTGATCCCAGACAAGGAGTGCAAACAAGAAGCAAGAATCTGAGTACAGTTCTTCACTCCAGTTTCCTATCACAAGTAGAACCAAAGAAATTTGAAGAAGTAGTTCTAGACTCTCATTGGATTGATGTCATGCAAGAGCAGCTGAATCAGTTCAAAAAATGCAAGGTCTGGGAGCTAGTTCCTAAACCAAAAGATCACAACATCATTGGAACTAAGTGGATCTTTAGGAACAAGTTGGATGAGAATGGAATCATTATAAAGAATAAAGCTAGACTTGTTGCAAAAGGATATAGGCAGGAAGAAGGTATTGATTTTGATCAATCCTTTGCTCCAGTAGCAAGACTGGAGGCAATCAGGATGTTCCTTGCCTATGCAACATATCAAGGGTTTAAGGTATTCCAAATGGATTTTAAGTCAGCTTTCCTAATTGGAGATCTAAAGGAAGAAGTCTATGTAGAGCAGCCCTCAGGTTTTGTTGATCCTCTTAAACCTGATTATGTTTATAGACTTAGGAAAGCATTGTATGGGTTAAAACAAGCCCCAAGGGCTTGGTATGAAACACTGTCTAGTTTCCTCATTGAGAACAAATTCTCAAGGGGGAAAATAGACAAGACTCTATTCCTTAGGGAATCTAAAGGCAAGATTATCCTAGTCCAAATATATGTAGATGACATAATATTTGGGTCTACAGAAAGTAATCTTTGCAGAAAGTTTGCAAAACTTATGCAAGGAAAATTTGAAATGAACAGTATGGGGGAACTTAAGTTCTTCTTGGGTCTACAAGTAAGACAGACTGAAGATGGCCTGTCCATATGCGAGTCTAAGTTCACCCTAGAGTTGATAAAGAAGTATGGTATGGAATCATCCACTACCATGAAAACTCCTATGGGATCAAGTATGTCTTTAAGCAAAGATGATGCAGAGAAACCTATAGATGAAACTTTGTATAGAGGGATAGTTGGCTCCCTTCTATATTTGACTGCTAGTAGACCAGATATCATGTATGCAACATGTGTCTGTGCTAGGTACCAGGCATGCCCTAAAGAATCTCATCTGACTGCAGTAAAAAGGATTTTGAGATATCTTAAGGGCACACCTTATCTAGTCCTTTGGTACCCTAGGAATGGAGATTTTGTACAGACAGGTTATTCAGATGCAGATTTTGCAGGCTGCAAGGAAGATAGGAAGAGTACTACAGGAACCTGTCAATTTCTAGGTGGAAGACTGGTGTCTTGGAGCAGTAAGAAGCAGACCAGTGTGGCAATCTCCACAACTGAGTCAGAATATGTTGCTGCAGGAAGCTGTTGTGCACAACTTTTGTGGATTCAATATCAGCTAGTAGACTATGGTATTAAAGTAAGTAGAACACCTTTACTTTGTGATTCTACAAGTGCAATTTCTATAGCTAATAATCCTGTCTCACATAGTAGGACTAAGCACATAGAAATTAGATACCATTTTCTTAGAGAACATGTAGAAAAAGAGGACATTTCCCTAGAATATGTTAAAACAGATAATCAGATTGATGATATGTTTACCAAGCCTCTAGATGAAACCAAATTCAATAAGTTTAAAATTGAATTAGGAATGTTAAAATTAGAATAGTTTAAAAAATTGGCTAAGTAAAATAGTGTCGACACACAGAGTTGTCTGTGTCGACACATAAAAGTGGTGTCGACATTTCAGAGAAATGATGTCGACACATCTAAAAAGTCTGTGTCGACACTTCAGAGAATTAGTGTCGACACATCCAGGGTGGTGTCGACACTTAGGATTAACACAGAATTCGTCGAGTGAAGTATCGACTAATCATCGAGCGCAGATGTTTAAGTGTCGACACATATATTCTGTCGATTATATTAGTGTCGACACATAAAAGTCAACACTTATGTCGAGACATTAGAAGTAAGTGTCGACACTTTTCAACAGTGTCGACACATTAAGAGTATTATGACGCGCCCTTTCACCTTCGTTTTTAAAAAGGTATAAATAGGTCTTCACCATTGTTTGTCGACACGCTCTCAATAGTTTCGAGACCAAAACTTTGTGTCGGCATCTCTCTCCTCTAAATTCAAGATTTATCTAAACCCTAATAGCGCCCAAGCTCGAGGAGAACGTCAATGTAGGATATGAACTAGTTCGACATGCCTTTGACGATGAGGAACCAGAAATTCAAGGTGTTGTAACCCTAGTTGCTGAGACTGGTTTGGAGTTTTTTGTTTCTGAGCCAATCAAGATTTGGAAGAAGGAAGTACTCGAATTCTTTAGTGCAGCAAACCTAGATCACATTTGACTAAAAATTCGATCCACAGTCCATGGAGCCAAGGTGAAAGTCACCCAGAAAACTCTAAGAAAAGTTCTACATCTACCAAGAACTAAAGAGGAAGAAGATGTACCTACATCTAAGACAAGGGAGGCACTGCAATGGTGTGGACTTGCTTCAAACATGAAGATTGGATCAGGTTTTAATAGGAAAGTCATAAACATGCAAGGCAAGTTCTTGTCTGAAGTGGTAGGAAAGGTAATTCTGAGCAAGCCAGGTGGGCATGATAGAATATCAGCTCACATGTTCAGTTTAATGACAAGGATCATTTTCAAACTCAAAACTGATTGGTCAGCAGTGATGTTTGACAAGATTAAGGAAAGTCTGAAGAAGCCCAATCTGGATAGGATTATGAGTTTGTTCTTTGCTGGAACTATTCTAGAAGTGATGAACCAAGCTGTTGGATCAAAGATAAACCATATGAGGAGGATGGATATCAGAATTATCTCAAGGTGGGATAGGGTGTTAACCAAGGACATGCCTACTCCTGAAAAGGAAGTTTCTCAGCAGAAGAAGAAGAAGAAAGCCATAATAGCTCCTGAATCTTCCAGTAGCTCAGAAGAGCAAGTAGTTTTTAGTTCTGATGATGGAGAGGCTGGACATGCTGGACAGTCACCAGCAAGAAATGAAGATGCACAGAGGCAGGGGGAGCACCCATCTGCTAGCATTATTCACCTGGATCCACTCCAAGGGGAGCCTCAACATGTGGATGAGCCAACTCACTTAGACAGTGAAAGGGCAACCCAAACAATTCTTGAGGTAATCAATGAAGTTAATCAATTAATTTTCAATATTGAGGATGAAGTATTGCCTGAAGTATTAATTGTTGTTGATCAGCAAACTCAGATACATAGTCAACCACAAGATGTTGTCATGGAAGACGCATCAGTTGCAGATAATGCTCCTGAGATAAGAGATTCTCCAGTCCCTACTCAACAGGAGTTTACTCTAGAAGAGCTGTTCCCTGATCTATTACAGACTGATTTTGAGGGAGAGAAAGCAGCTTTTGAGGGGGAGTCAGCTAACCTTGAGGGGGAAAATGTCAGGTCACAGGAGGAGACTGCTAGAAATGACACTGAGGAGCAAAGGACATGGGGGGAGCTACCAAGGACTGAGAAGGAATTGCCTCCTATTCCTAAGGAAAGAGTAGACATTGCCAGTACTTTTGCTTCTGAGGATGAGGAAGATGCTAGAGCTAAGAAGAGAAAGCTTATGGTTTTCAAAAGGGGAAGCCAGACCTACAAGAAAGCTTTACAAACTGCTGCTCCACAACAAGCTCCAACTACTGATTATAGTTCATTGTTGGTGGCTTTGCAGATCAAAATGGATGAGCAAAGGAAGGCTTTAGAAAAATATATGGATGGAGGACATAAATCACTTCAATTTGATCTGGCTCAAGACAGAAAATCTATAAGATTTGAAGTGAATCAAAATAAGAAGGAAATGACGGACTGTTTTCATAAAGGAGGTAATGCAGTGGTTTATCTGGCCACTCATCAAGAGAAGATAAAGACACAGGTTGATGATATGACAGTCAAACAAGGATATGTCCTGGAAAATCAGATTAGGATGAATGATAATCTAACTGCTTCTCATAATGCAATTGTTACTGAAATAAAGAAAATTGCAACTGCCACAACTGCTGATAATTCTACAGCCAAGATAGAGTTTGATAAGGAAAAGTTTGAAAAGGATTTCCAAGCAGGCATAACTGCTGTAAAAACTGTTATTACAGATTCTCAAAAGGTTATTTCTGGACTGCTGCTGAAGTTGAGGGGTTTTTATAAAGATGGAGTAAATTATATGGATGAACAGATCAGGTTTCACAAGGATGATCTTAGAGAGCGTGTGGCTAGAGAAGTCATAAAGGGGGAGAGGGTGTTAGTCAAAGCAGGCTCTGACCATGTTAAATGGATTTCCAACAGCATCAGAGCCACCCTTGGATATCAACCCTTGTGTGATGATGATAATGTTGCTGAATCTGGTATAAATCCTACTGTTTTTGGAGGAGAGCAAGCTGAAGTGGCTCAAGTAATTTACCCTCCAGCAGATTTTGAGATGATACATCAGGAGGTACAATCTATGTATAGCCCCCCTGAGGGTAATAAGAATATTATTTTTGAGAAAGTAGATAAGCCTGTACCTGAGGAAGTATTGACTAAAGAGCAAGAAGCTCAACTGTCTTAGAAGAGATTTAGAGAACAGGCAGAGTTAAAGCCTGATTTTGAGCAGTGGAGCCCAACTTTTAGAAATATTATTCTGACTGCTTGGAAGGCTGCAAAGGATAATTTCCTAGAGAGGGGCAAATGGTACTCTAACCAAGAATGGAGAAAACATGAAGCCAGGCAAGAGGCTATTGTACAGTACAGAAGAAAGGCTAAACTTGGGAAGCTACCTCCTAATATACAGGAGCCTAGCAAGTATTTCCCTAAGCCTTATCATTATTTTGAAAGACAAAAGATAAGGGCTGAAGAGCTAAAGAAGGCAGATCTAAAAGGCAAAAAGCCAGCTGATGACATTGATGCTCCAGTTCAAGCCAAGATTCAATCAGGCAAGGTCATTGTCATCAAGGAGCCAGAGCAGCCTTAGAATAGAATTTTCTTAAGTTTACAACTTTGTAATCTTTTGTGCTAAAATCCATGTAAACTTTTGATTAAAGAAACTATTGATAGTTGTAACAAAACAATGTTTAATGTTCAATCTATTACATTGTTATTCTGTGAAGATTGTTTATACATGTTTTGTTTAGTATTTACCCTGTCATATAATGTTGTTATACATCATATTGTGTATTTGTTATGTATGGTGTATATCATTGACTAAGGGTTATGACTTCTCCAAATAGGGGGAGATTGTTGGGTACACTGTAAAATGTGTACCAGATTTGAAGAAGCCTCACCCTACTCAATGATATACACCAATGTGTATTTGATGTGTTTTGAGTTTATATGTGCAGGTTAAGTAATTGCAGGAAATGCAGAAAATTTCTAAGTCCATGTGTCGACACCTAGAGAAGTAGTGTCGACACTTATGAAGGCTTGTGTCGACACTGGAGAAAAGCTGTGTCGACACTTGGAGTAAATTGTGTCGACACCAGGAAAGGCAGAGTCGACATCATAAGAAATGTGTCGACACATACAGGCAGTGTTGACACACTGTGAAGAATAGTCGACATCAAATGTATCGACACCAGGAGGCTGTGTCAACATACTGAAGGCTTTGTCGACATCAACTGTGTCGACACACAGGACTTGTGTCGACACATAGCAAGTTTCATCACAGTATTAAAGATGAAGTACTTGTGTCGACACAAAGGAGATGTGTCGACACTCAGCAGAATTCAACTAAGTGTTAAAGTGAAGAAGTACTTGTGTCGACACAAAGGAGATGTGTCGACACACATCAGAATTTCAACTAAGTTTTTAAAGAAGAAGTACTTGTGTAGACACACTCAATCAGTGTCGACACATTCAACAGAAGCAGTGTCGAGAAGCTGTTACAACAACAGAAGGAGTTGTGTCGACACCACCAAGGCATATGTCGACACTTAGTCCACCTGTGTCGACACTTAGTCTATTTGTGTCGACACATAATGAAGATCAGTCTCGACACTTTCAGACAGAGACAGTATTTTCAAGAACTGACTGGATGACTTGACAGCTGCCATCTTAGCCGGTCTACTGCAACTGTCAGAGCTGTTAGAAGTTCGTTAGAAATCGGATCAGCCGGTTACCTTGGAGGAAGACTATATAAAGGCCTTTCTCCTTCAATAGAAAGTAATCGAACAATCAACAACAAATTGAGAGATCAGAAGATCAATCATTGCAGAATACAGATCCAGAGAAAACTATAAATCAGTATTTTGAAGAAATTTCAGATTTACTTGGAGAGAGAGAACTCCAGTAATTGAAATCAAGAAAGAGATTTGTTTAATCAGATTTCTTAATGAGCAGGTTTTGAACCAGACTGCAAAGAAAGATCCAGATTTAATTCTTCATCTTAAGAAGGAAGTTGTCAGCCGGTCTACTTCAAGAAGATCAACTTTTACTGAGTTCAGACTGAAGAAGCCTTGAAGAAAGCAAAGACAAAGTTGATCTCAGGAATCAGTACTATCAAGAACTGATCAAGAAGGTTGCCCTCTTCATTCTCTCAAACAGAGTGGTGATCTAAAACTTATTATTATCTTTTTGTAGGATCCTAAGTGATCTGAGTTGTAAGCCTAAATTTATAAAGGCTGAGGTAGGGCTTTTGAGCCTGAGTGTAGGAGAATCTATTCTCTGAGTGTAGGCCTTGTTGAAGGCTGAGGTAGGGCTGTTTAGCCTAAGTGTAGGTCTTGTTGAAGACTGAGTGGTAGGGCTTTGTGCCTGAGTTGTAGGAGTGGGGACACTCTGAGTTGTAGGAACCTGGTTTGGGGTTCTGAGCTGTAGGATCTGAGGATCTGAGGAGAAGTGCAGAAGTTAGGCCGAATCTAGTACACTACTAGATAGGCGAAGGGGGAAAGTGGATGTACCCAGACCTTGGGGAACCACTATAAAATCTGTGTGCACTCTGTGTTTGATTATTTCTGTGATTGCTGAGCTAGCTGTGCTGAATAGTTGTAGAATATTGCAAATACAGGTTTAATTGTACAGAGTTTATGACTTAAAATTAAAAAGAAAAAGTACACCTATTCACCCCCCCCCCCCTCTAGGTGTTTAGGCACTATTTATTTCAATGACGGCGTGCTATGCGACAGTGGCGGAAGACGAAGAGGCTTTCTTCTTTCTCGAGTGAGAGGGTTTTGAAATCGTGTAGAAAATGAAATCCTATTTTTCTATTTATATAACCCTAATTATCGATGATTAAGGAAGAAATTAATCGAACATACCTTAGAAAATGGCGGTATAAGCTTCGGGTTGCGAATAAAGAGATTTGAACAGAAGTTGATAAATTGTCTTCTTGTTGCTTGAGTGGACCGGCAGTATTCGAGTGAGATAACGATGATACTCGAATGACATCTTCATACTTCTCGAGAGAAAATCTCATTACTCGAGTGGTAGTACTCGAGTGACTTGCTAAGTTCTCGAGTAGTTTGAAAAGGTACTCAAGTGGTCATTTTCTTACTCGAGACATTATGTCTGAACATGAGAAATTTGATTTTCGACGTATCCCTTGATCTCTGAGCTATGTTGTGAGTCCACCTTCTCTAATCTTCTTTGTTGAGCATTCCAAGTTCTGTTTTGAAGAATGAGAACTTGGACTCATCCAGCAGCTTCATGAATATGTCTGCAATCTGCCTGTCAGTTGGGACATATTGTAGATCTATGTACCCATGCTCCACATGCTCCCGGATGAAATGGTATCTCAGCTTTATATGTTTTGTCCGACTATGAGAGACTGTGTTGTTGGCTATTGCGATCGCACTGGAGGAGTCGCAAAACAAAGGAATATTTTGGAACTTCATATTGTAGTCTTCAAACTTGTTCTTTATCCATAGCAAATGTGCACAAAACTGCCTGCAGAGATATACTCTGACTCGATTATTGAGATTGCAACACAGTTCTGCCTCTTACTACTCCAGGAAATGATCTTTCTTCCTAGGGATTGGCAAGTCTCGGAAGTGCTCTTCCTGTCATCTTTGCTACCTGCAAAATCTGTATCTGAAAAACTAATTAGTTCGCTATCATTACTTCTTGGGTACCATAAGCCAAGATTTGGTGTACCTTTAAGGTATCGCAAAATCTGTTTTGTGGCAGCGTAGTGAGATTCCTTTGTGTTCACTTGAAATCTAGCACATACACATGTTGAGAACATTATGTATGGTCTACTGGAAGTAAGGTAGAGTAAGGATCCAATTATGCTTCTATACTTGGTTTCATCAAAAGGTTTCCCTTTCTCATCCTTGTCCAGAGACACAATTGAACCCATTGGAGTCCTCATAGAGGTTGCGTTCTCCATTTTGAATTTCTTAATTAGCTCCTTGGTGAACTTCGTCTATGAGATGAAAATTCCATCTTCAGATTATTTCACCTGAAGCCCTAAAAAATACTTCAGCTCTCTCATACTTCTCATTTCAAACTTCCCTTGCATAAGTTTAGAAAACTTCTTGCAGAGGTTGTCGTCAGTAGAGCCAAAAATAATGTAATTGACATATATTTGCACTAGCAAAATCTTGTCTTTTATTTCCCTAAAAAATAATGACTTTTCTATCTTTCCCCTTGTGAACTTGTTCTCAAAAAGAAAGCTAGACAGCATCTCATACCAAGCTCGAGGAGCTTGTTTCAAACCATATAGTGCTTTAGATAACAGATAAACTGTTAAAATTTTCTCAGCGTGGTCAGCAAGGTAGCCCAAACGCCAAATTAATATCTTCACAATGGAAGCACAAGCAGATCTTATATACATTCACTTCTTTACAATGCGAGGTATACGTAGCGAGACATGATTTCGCTAGTATAAACAGCTGAAGATAGAAAGCACCAAAATCCAAGCCGGGCGGACAGCACCGGAGTCCGCCGAGACCGCCGAGGTCGCCGAGGTCGCCGAGTCCGCTGAGATCGCCCGAACTTAAGCTGCAATCCGCCGAATAGCCACGGAGTCCGCCGAAGCCGCGAGGCCGTGCGGATATACGGTTATTCGTCTCCTGCTGAAGCTGAACTGAGGAACACCCCATACCCGCCTTAAGCCCGCGGACAGGTTATTGAAGCTGGCAAAGATGAAACAGAGTTGACAAGCCGCAGAGCGACCTCCTGCTGAATCCGCAGAGACCGCACAACTTCCAAGTACTTGACCGAAGTCAAAGCCAAACTCCTGGCTCCTTGAAGCTACCCGCGCGACCTGCACACAGCAAACTGTCAGCCCTGAATCAATCCGCGCGGACAGACAAACTGAGACCGCATCTCCTTGCCCAACCCTGTTGAAACACCCTATTACTAATTTGGGTCAGGATCACTATGTCTCTAGGAATTTATGCTTTGACCTTCTGTATAGATAATAGGTCAATTAGAATTGAGTCTAAGGGATCAGGAGTCTAGGTTTGGAAGCTGCCCTGAAGACCCAATTTTTTCTGGAAACCAAGTCCAAATCGTCGAGCTCAGCACGACGTTTCGTCGAACTCCGGTCGACGATCGTCTAGCCCAACTATTGACAGATCGTCGAGCTCCATTCGACGATCGCTGAGCTCAATCCTCATAATATCGTCGAGCTCTGGTCGACGATCGCTGAGCTCAACTTCTCAACATCGTCGAGCTCTGTTCGACGATCGCTGAGCTCAGGTCGACGATTTTGACTCTGCACTGGATCCTTATCTCTGAGCTCAGTTCGACGATCTTTGAGCTCAGATCGACGATTTCTTTGCTGCTTGCTTTTTCCAATTCGCTGAGCTCAGCTCGACGATAGCAGAGCTCAGTTCGACGATTTCAGTTATCTTTCTGAATTCAAATTCAATCAGATAGAAGTTATTCTGCATTTAATTCAAAAGATCTGCCAGCCATTTTCATTTACTTCTGGAGCAAGTTTCAAGGGACTTTTCAAGGAATAATTCAGTGGACTTTCCTTCAGAACATTTTATGCAATTAAGGCTGTAATTAATTCAGACCAACGACTATCTTTGACAGAGCAATTTTCTATTCAGACTCAGAGAATAAAAGACAGAATGTTTTTTGAATCAGACAGAAGATAGACAAGAACAAGAGAATAGAGATAGACAAGTAGAGGACACCTCTCTATACACAGAGACTCTCTCAATCTTCTGTCAACAAGAATTCAGAAGAACACTCATCAAGAGATCAAGCTTTCAAACATTCTTCAGATCTCTTCAGCTCTCAAGTGTTCAAGGCCAACATCATCTCAAGACTCCAGACACTCAACATTTCAGCTTGCTGAAATCATCTTTTGCTGGAGATCTAACTTTGAAGGCCTATCACCCTCAGCAAAGCTCATTTTCCTGAAGATTTCAAGGACTCAGGGGGAGCTTTGACAACATCACTGAATCCACATAGTCTTCTCAGTTGCTTGAGAAAGAGAAGACTGCCATCACTCTCTCACCCCCATTCTGTAAAGGGTTTTTCAAACTCCCTTCAAAAGTTTGAAGCTGGTTTTTGAGCACCTTGTCAAAAGCTCATTGGTGGCAAGACACCTGATCAAAAAATCTGATTTGGTTTTTGAGCACCTTATCAAAAGCTCATTGGTGCCCAGGACACCTGATCAACTCATCCTGCAGTGGATTCCTACCTAGGGTGGTAGAAGAGTGGATGTACCCAAGTTGGGGAACCACTATATTTCCTTGTGTCATCTGGTTCTGCATGTTTTCTTTTTGTTTCTGGCCTAGATTTTCTTGTGCTTAATATCTGCATAGCTTAGTTTTATTTCTGCTTCCCTGCTTACACTCATTACAACAATTGTTGTAAAGCTTTGCAAAAAGTTTTCTTTGTGTTTTTAAAAAAGCACCATATACTCTATTCACCCCCCCTTTAGAGTATATCAGATCTAGTTTCCCCTTTCAATTGGTATCAAAGCGAGGTTTGGTTAAACATACCATATCTGTTTGGTTGTACAGGCTAACACCTGAACCCCAAAGATCCCAAACTAGATCCTTCTTTTATATTTCTTTATTAGATTTAGCTTGCACAAATCATGGCCCAGAACAAAGATTATGCTAGCACCAGACCTTCAGTGTGTAATCTATCAAAGTTTGCACTTTGGAAAGCAAGGATTAGACTATACATGAATTCTATTGACGAAGATATTTTTAATTCTGTTTTGACAGTGTGTCCAAGACCTCCAGAGAGCACAAGCACAAATGCTGTTCCACCTCCATCAGGAACAGAGGGTGACATTAAAAAGTGGAAAGTAGCTGATGCCAAGGCAATGAACATTCTAGCTCAAACAATGTCAGATGACATTTTTCAGAAGGTAGCTGAATGTAATTCAGCCAAGGAGATCTGGGACAAGCTCTCAGAGATAGTTTCAGGATCAGCTGATGAGAGAAAAGACAGAAGATCTCATCTCATCTCCCAATATGAGAACTTCAAGAAGGGAGAAACTGAGTCAGTGGGAGACATGTACAACAGACTGAGTCTAATTGTCAGTGAACTGAGGACATTAGACAAAGAGATCTCATTAACAGAACTTAATGATAAGATCCTAATGTGCTTCCCTAGCACTTGGGATTCAAGAATCTGGCCAATTAAAGATGCCAGAAGTCTGAATGAGATCACGACTGAAGCCTTGTTGGGTAAGCTCAAATCTTATGAGCTACTCATCAAGAACAGAGAAGAAGAACAGAAGGCTGCTTCACCAGCCACAAGAAAAGAGAAGACTATAGCATTTAAGGCAGCTGAGGATTTGCCTGAAGAAAAAGGAACAGCCAATGATGAACTTCTCAGCTTGTTGGCCAAAAGATTCTATAAGATGGCCAGAAAGGACTTCAGAAGAAGATCATACAAGGAGCAAGATAAGCCAAGGTATGACAAGTCCATTGGCAATAGCAAAGACATTATTTTCTTTGGTTGCAGGAAACCAGGGCATATGGTTCCTGACTGTCCAGAAAACAAGAACAAGGACAGGAGGGACAGAAAAGAAAGAAGAAAGGAGAAGGACTCCAAAAGGCATGGAAGTAGCAAACCTTCCACCAGCAAAAATAAGCACACAAGGAAAGGATTTGTTGCTGAATCCTGGAGTGAGACTGAAGAGGAGTCACAGGCCTCTTCCAGCTCAAGTGATGATGAGGATGATGCAGAGGAAAAAGAATTCTGCATGATGGCAATCAATGCCTCACAACACAACTCAGAGGAAGAGGAGTCAGAGTCAGACTCAGAGACACAACCTGAAGAAGATCAGGTAATCAGCTCTTTTGATTTCACTTCAGAAGATTTCAAACTTGAATTTAAAGCACTATGCTTAGACCTGCTAAAGTCTGAGAAAGAGATCATCTCTCTCAGAAATCAATTATCTGAACAAAGTGGTTTAAAATCAGAAAACCTCAAGCTCTCTCAGGAGTTGGAGAACCATAGGGAACAGATAGCTTCACTGAAGAGTGAACTCTCTGAGGCCAAGAAGCTTGAAGAATCTCTCAATGGGAGAAGCATCAAGCTGATGGACATCACAAGCACAGTGAACTCAAGATTCAACAGTACACTGGGCTTGGGTGCCTCATCCAGCCAACCTATTGTTCTAACAACCCCTATCAAGTTCATTTCTGACAAGGGAAAGGGAGTTGTAGAGGTTGCCAGGAAAAATTCTGATCTGCCTCAGAAAACTAAAGTCCAGCACAAATCGTCGAACGGAGATCGACGATCGCCGAATGAAGATCGACGATCGCCGAACGCAGCTCGACGATCTCAGGACAAATCGTCGAACGCTGATCGACGATCTAAGCCAAGATCGTCGAACGCTGGTCGACGATCCCATATACCTGACCTCAGCCATAGTCGACCGTCGAACGGAGCTCGACGATCTGACCCAAGATCGTCGAACTCAGCTCCAAGATCGTCGAACAGAGGTCAGAGCTCTGGAAATTTTTTCAATGGCAAGTCAAAATTGAATCCTGAGGGTTCTTCATCCCAAACATTTAACCCTTATACTGAATGGATTTTACCTCCAAGGAGATATCATCCTGAAGGATATAAGAGTCAGCCAGGGATGTCTTTCATTTCTGAATTTAAAGGTTATCAACCTAGGCCCAAGGTAAACTGGGTCAAAAACAAGTGAATTGCTTAATGTGCAGGTGAAGACCTATCCAACATCTAACCAGCAATGGTATTTGGATAGTGGGTGCTCTAAGCACATGACAGGGAACAAGGACAACCTAAATTCCTTTAAAGCCAAGCTTGGACCCAAAGTTATCTTTGGTGACTCCAACTTTGGACAAACTAAAGGATATGGAGCAGTCCAGATTGGTTCTGTAACCTTCAAGAAGGTAGCATATGTGAAAGGACTGAAGCACAATCTAATCAGCATCAGTCAGCTATGTGATGAAGGCTACCAGGTGACCTTCAGCAAAACCCTATGCAAGATCAAGTCAGAGGACAACACCACTGTGTTGACAGGTAAAAGGAAAGGTAACATCTACCTTGTAGATTTTCTTTCAACTTCTATAGATATCTGTTTATTCAATTCAGTTTATAGACCAAATGTTTTATGGCATAAGAGACTAGGACACCTAAACCTTAGAACTATTGCTAGGCTATCCAAGGACAATCTTGTTAGAGGACTACCTTCTGGCCCCTACAAGAAGGAAGGACTCTGCAAGGCTTGTCAATTAGGCAAGCAAACTAAAAACAGTTTTAAGTCACTTAATAAGAGTGATTCACCTAGGATACTGTATCTGTTACACATGGATCTATTTGGACCCATCACAGTACAAAGCCTAGGAGGGAAATCCTACACTTTAGTTGTTGTAGATGACTTCTCTAGATTCACTTGGGTGTTCTTTCTAAGGAAGAAGTCTGATAACTTTAAGTGTCTGACAGAGTTTCTCAAATGTATAAAGATTGAGTTCAATACTCACATTGCCCTGATCAGAAGTGATCATGGGACAGAGTTTGATTCTCTTCTTATGCAAGAGTTCTGTCAGAGTGAAGGAATCAGACATACTTTCTCAGCTCCTAGAACTCCTCAACAAAATGGGGTAGCTGAAAGGAAAAATAGAACCCTTATTGAATCTGCCACTACATTGTTGTCAGATGCTCATCTACCTCTATCCTTCTGGGCAGAGGCAGTGAACACCTCCAACTATGTGCTGAACAGAAGCCTGATACATAAACTGAAGGGAAAGACTCCCTATGAATTACTCAAAGGGAAGAAACCTAAAGTTGACTATTTCAAAATTTTTGGTTGCATTTGTTATATTCACAATAATGATAAGAAACATCTAGCAAAATTTCAAGCCAAAGCTGATGAAGGAGTGTTTCTGGGATACTCCATGATCAGCAAGGCCTATAGGATTTATAATAAATCATCATTGAAAATTGAGGAATCTGTTCATGTTTCTTTTGATGAAACTAACATGTCTTTCAAGGAGAAGATCTCTTCTACCATAGAACCTGTGCAGGAACACTCTCTAGTTGAAGATATGAACAAGCTACAGGTTGCTCAAGAGGATGAAAGCAGTGAAGATGAAAGCAATGCTCAACATATTGAAGCACAACCTGAAGAGCCAGTTGTTGTACCACAAGAGGAAACAACAACATAGGTTGGTGAACAATCAACACCCCCTGTTGATTTAGTAACATCAAGAGACCATCCAATTACCCAAATAATTGGAGAAATCTCAGCTGGTGTGCAAACCAGAAATCAGGTCAACCAAAACCTGTTGCAGACCTGCTTTCTTTCTCAAATTGAACCTCAGTCCATTCAAGATGCAGAGCAAGATCCACACTGGATCATTGCCATGCAAGAGGAGTTGCATCAATTTGAGAGGAACAAAGTATGGGAACTAGTGCCCAAGCCTAAGGATCATTCCATTGTTGGAACAAAATGGGTATTCAGAAACAAACTGGATGATCAAGGAATAATAATAAGGAACAAGGCAAGGCTAGTTGCCCAAGGATATTCTCAAGAAGAAGGAATTGACTACGACCAGACCTTTGCACCTGTTGCAAGATTGGAAGCCATCAGGATTTTTCTAGCTTATGCAGCTCACAAAGGCTTCAAGGTTTATCAGATGGATGTCAAGAGTGCCTTCTTAAATGGAGACATCAAAGAGGAAGTCTATGTCAGACAACCTCCAGGTTTTATCTCTCCAACTCATCCTGATTTTGTTTTTAGATTAAATAAAGCATTATATGGTCTCAAGCAAGCTCCTAGAGCATGGTATGAGACCCTAGCATGCTTTCTTTTGGAAAATGGTTTTATAAGGGGTAGAGTAGACCAAACTCTTTTCATTAGAACCCATAAGTCCCATACCCTACTAGTACAAATCTATGTAGACGATATCATTTTTAGTTCTACTGACTCAAAATTGTGCAGAAGGTTTTCTAACCTAATGCATTCTAAATTTGAGATGAGTAGCATGGGTGAGCTATCTTTCTTCCTAGGATTGCAAGTCAAACAACATGCTGAAGGCATCTTTATTTCTCAAACCAAATATGCTAATGAGCTGGTTAAGAAATTTGGCATGTCTGAGGCATCTTGTATGAAAACACCCATGCCTACCAATGCTGTATTGGATGCTGATGAACATGGGAAACCTGTTAATCAGACAACATATAGAGCAATGATTGGCTCTTTACTGTATCTTACAGCTAGTAGACCAGATATAATGTTTGCTACATGCATATGTGCTAGATTCCAAGTTAGCCCTAGAGAGTCACACCTCACATTAGTAAAGAGGATTCTTAGGTATGTGAAAAGTTGTCCAAATCTAGGTCTCTGGTATCCAAAAGATTCAGCATTTGAGTTAACTGGATTCTCTGATGCTGATTATGCTGGATGCAGAATTGACAGGAAAAGCACCAGTGGAACTTGTCAGTTCCTTGGTGATAGACTTGTCTCTTGGTTTTGCAAGAAACAAACATCTGTGTCAACTTCAACTGCTGAAGCTGAATATATGGCTGCAGGCAGTTGTTGTTCACAAATACTGTGGATTCAAAATCAACTCCTAGACTATGGTTACAACTTAGAGAAGTCAAAAATCTTTTGTGACAATACAAGTGCTATCTCCATAGCTCAAAATCCAGTCCTCCATAGTAGGACAAAACATATAGAGATTAGGCATCATTTCTTAAGGGATAATGTTGAGAAGAATAAAATTGAATTGCAGTATATCCCAACTGATTTACAAAGGGGAGATATTTTCACCAAGCCTTTGGATGAAAAGAAACATACTTTCTTCCTAAATCAGTTAGGAATGTTAGATGGAGGAAGTCTCAATTAATACTCAAGATTTTGAAAGCTAAAAATGGACCAAGACTAGGCAAAATTCTGATTTTCCTTAGTGTCTAGGATTTCTCTGATCTCTGAACTGCGCTCGACGATTTCCCCACAGATCGTCGAACGGAGTTCGACGATTTCCAGAATCGTCGAACTGAGTTCAGCGCCCCTCAGACAGCATGAACTGTCTCCTTCGGTCAACGATCGTCGAACGGCGCTCGACGATTTTGTTCACTGAACGATCGTCGAACGGAGCTCGACGCCCTTCCAGATCGTCGAACGGAGATCGACGATTTTGGAGTCTCTTCAGATTCCTTTAGAAGCCTCGATCGTCGAACTGAGTTCAACGATCTTTCCTTTTCTGCGTCGAACCCTAATATAAAACTCTTTTTTCGCCGTCGTTCTCTCTTGCGCTTTCAATTTCTCTGCAAACTTTTCTTCCCTCCAAACAGTTCTACCTTGGTCGTTTTGTCTGTTGATTTTTGCAGGTACCATGGCCGTTTCAGTTGCTGTACTCTCTGCAATGAAATTTGATGCAGGCTTTGACATCGATCTTGACTCCTTCAACACAACCGATCAAATCTTCCAGGATATTCTCAGATTGTTCAAAGATCAGCAATTATCTGCCCTGATGACAACCAGAATCAAACTTGCATCTGATGAGATTAAAGAATGGGTATATACTGCCCACAACCTGGACAACAATACCATAGTCGGTTCTATTGGTGGCACCCAGGTACCTCTGACCCCAACAGTACTCACAGAGGTTTTTGGTTTAAGAAATGGTGAAGATTCTGCTGAACTCTCTGGAGATGAGTTCTCTGATATTCTTGCCAGGATGGGTCATCCTGAGGGGAACCCTAGCAAGCTGTTTAAGAGGAACCTGTCTGTGGAATACAGGTTTATGGCTGATGTAGTAGGCAAGGTTCTCTTGGCCAAGCATTCTGCTCATGACACAATCTCCAGATATCAGCTGTGCCTTATGGGAGCTCTGGTAGATAGAAAAAGCTTGAACTGGGGAGAAGTATTTTTTGATCTGCTGAAGAAAAAGATAAACAAGACATTTGTGAACTTTGGAAGAATACTGGGAATCTTCCTCCAGGCTAAGTGCCCTGCCCTGCTAGTCTCCTCTGGAGTGCACATCAATGCCTCCAAGAGACTCACCTGTGCCCTTTTTGGGAAATGGGACAGGCAAATCTCCAAGCCCAGCAGGCCCTCTTCTTCTGACCCTTCAGGCACTAGGACTCTAAGAGTCACTCCACCCCAGGTCTCTGCCCCTGCAGAAGACCTGCCTGCTTCCAGTGCTGCTGCTTCTCCTCCTCCAAGCTCAACCCTACCTCCAGCTCCATCCACCTCTCCAGCCACCTCCACAATTACCATCTCCAGCCCATCTCCAACTTCTATTCCATCTCCAGCAACAATTTCCTCTCCACCAGCAGACCACTTCCACCCCCTATTCTCTTATCCCCCTCCAGATGTCACCTCATCCCCATCCCTTCCCTCCTTCACTCTCTTGGATGAATCCTACATGGATGATTCCCCCTCTTCTCCTCCAGACTTCCCATCCTCCTCCACATCTTTCCAAGACCTTCTCCACCAGATTATTGATCAACCCACCTTCACTCCCTCCATTTCCATCCCTCTATCCTCCATATCTACCATCCCCTCTCCTGAGCCATTCATTCCACCCTTCAGCCCTCCTCCTCCAGCTCCCTCAGCCATCCCTCAACCCTCTACCTCTGCTCCTCTCATTGAGCATGTAGATCTCCCAGCCCTTGCTGATCAGTTGTATGAGCTTCTTGCACCTAGGCTCTCTCTTCTCATGGAGGCCTCTTTAGCTCCTCTACAACAATCAGTGGCAGCTCTCTCTGCCAGGCTTTCCTCTTTCCTTACTCCTCTAGCAGCACCCCCAGCAGTGTGCCTTGATGTACAGGTATCTGCATCCAGGCAGGGGGAGATGCCCTATGAAGCTGTTGCTGCTGCTGCTTCCCCTGCTATTGTTTCTGCTGCTACTGCTGCTGTGTCTGTTTCTGCTGCTGCTGCTACACCAGTACTAGCAATAGACCTAAGGTCTCTGCTATCTACTTTTGATACTGCTTACTTCTGCTGCCTCCCAGAGCCATATCCTGTCCAGCCTCCAGAGGTTCTTGCTGCCCAGTCAGAAGATTTGTTCAAGGCTCTAGTGCCCTTCTCTTGCTGTGACCCCAGAATCATTTCTGATTTTATTCTGTCAGTGACTGCTACTTCTGATGTTACTGCTGCTGCTGCTGCTGAAGACAATGCTGTGTCTACCTCTGAAGTTATATCTGCTGCTGAAGTCACTGTTTCTGCTGAGCCCTCATCTCAGGATGTTTTGATGACAGAGGCTGTTGATTTTGAGCCTGCTGTAGAAGTTGTTGTTTCTGAAGCTGCTGCTGCTGCCCTCATTCCTGAAGCAATATCCGTTGTAACTTCTGCTGCTCCAGTACCTATAGTTTCATCTGCTGCTGCTTCTGTTGCTCCTCCTGCTTCTGTATCTGTTGCTCCATCAGCTGCTGTTAAACTGAAAGAAGATTTGATGAAACAGCTTAATGCCTTGTATGATGCACAAAGTTCTGAATCTGAGGATTATAACACTGCTTCTGATGACTCATCTGCCATAATTGCTAAGAAAAGGAAAGCAAGAAGTAAGGCCTTGAAGAGAGTTCCTCCTGCCAAAGTTAGAGATGATAATGATGTTCCATACTATATTCTGCATAATTGCCCAATCACTGAGCATTGGATGCAATTCTCTAAGAACCAGTTGAAAGCTATGAAAAAGAAGAGGAAGTATGAAAAAGATTCCACTCAGTTCAAGCACCCTCATCCTCCCCCACCACCTCCACCTGATGCAGGTGCAGGTGGCAGCTCTGCAAGATCAGGCTCTGCTAGAAGTCAGGCTCCCTACCAACCTCATGCAAGAACATATCAAAGGGAAAGCCAGTCTAGGGGGTCTTACTCTAGAAGCGGAGGATATAGGGGAAACCAAAGAGAAACTCAGGTTTACTCCAAAGGACACTCCAGGCAGCATCCTTACTCAAGGGGAGGACATGTTCCTGCTGATACATCTTCTGGTCCTTTCCCCTACAAGCTCAAAGATACTGTGACTGTCAGGACTCCTCAAGATACTACTTCCAACAGGTATGAGCCACCTGTTCCATTTGAGGACCCTGAGAAAAATCCTATGGCTTGGACTACAAGGATGAAAGAGCTGGCTGCTTTGGATCAGATAAAGAAAGCAAAAGAACAAGGGCTAGACACTTCCAACATATCTACCATGTCAGAACAAAGACAGAAGGAATTAGAAAGATATGCTTCAAGCAAATTTTTTGATGCAGACAGGTACATGGAGTTGCATCCAGCTGCAGTGGTTCCCAGAGCTTCAAAGCAAATTTATTTGGGTGCAGCTGATGATACCAGATCCAAACAACAAGCTTTAGATCCCAACAGAGAAATTAAAATGGTAAAAAGCAAAGAAAAGGAGTAACTTTGTAAGGTGACAACTTTTGGTTCTTCTAACTGCTATCTGGATAACACATATATATATATCTCTGTGATGGTTCTGCTCTGTGTCTTGTTATTGTTGTTTTTATGTTTTTCTGACTGTATGATGTTGTTTGTTTTTCAAAGTCTGTAAATAGTTTTCCTAACCCAAATAGGAGGAGATTGTTGGAACACCCTATTACTAATTTGGGTCAGGATCACTATGTCTCTAGGAATTTATGCTTTGACCTTCTGTATAGATAATAGGTCAATTAGAATTGAGTCTAAGGGATCAGGAGTCTAGGTTTGGAAGCTGCCCTGAAGACCCAAGTTTTTCTGGAAACCAAGTCCAAATCGTCGAGCTCAGCACGACGTTTCATCGAACTCCGGTCGACGATCGTCTAGCCCAACTATTGACAGATCGTCGAGCTCCATTCGACGATCGCTGAGCTCAATCCTCATAATATCGTCGAGCTCTGGTCGACGATCGCTGAGCTCAACTTCTCAACATCGTCGAGCTCTGTTCGACGATCGCTGAGCTCAGGTCGACGATTTTGACTCTGCACTGGATCCTTATCTCTGAGCTCAGTTCGACGATCTTTGAGCTCAGATCGACGATTTCTTTGCTGCTTGCTTTTTCCAATTCGCTGAGCTCAGCTCGACGATAGCAGAGCTCAGTTCGACGATTTCAGTTATCTTTCTGAATTCAAATTCAATCAGATAGAAGTTATTCTGCATTTAATTCAGAAGATCTGCCAGCCATTTTCATTTACTTCTGGAGCAAGTTTCAAGGGACTTTTCAAGGAATAATTCAGTGGACTTTCCTTCAGAACATTTTATGCAATTAAGGCTGTAATTAATTCAGACCAACGGCTATCTTTGACAGAGCAATTTTCTATTCAGACTCAGAGAATAAAAGACAGAATGTTTTTTGAATCAGACAGAAGATAGACAAGAACAAGAGAATAGAGATAGACAAGTAGAGGACACCTCTCTATACACAGAGACTCTCTCAATCTTCTGTCAACAAGAATTCAGAAGAACACTCATCAAGAGATCAAGCTTTCAAACATTCTTCAGATCTCTTCAGCTCTCAAGTGTTCAAGGCCAACATCATCTCAAGACTCCAGACACTCAACATTTCAGCTTGCTGAAATCATCTTTTGCTGGAGATCTAACTTTGAAGGCCTATCACCCTCAGCAAAGCTCATTTTCCTGAAGATTTCAAGGACTTAGGGGGAGCTTTGACAACATCACTGAATCCACATAGTCTTCTCAGTTGCTTGAGAAAGAGAAGACTGCCATCACTCTCTCACCCCCATTCTGTAAAGGGTTTTTCAAACTCCCTTCAAAAGTTTGAAGCTGGTTTTTGAGCACCTTGTCAAAAGCTCATTGGTGGCAAGACACCTGATCAAAAAATCTGATTTGGTTTTTGAGCACCTTATCAAAAGCTCATTGGTGCCCAGGACACCTGATCAACTCATCCTGCAGTGGATTCCTACCTAGGGTGGTAGAAGAGTGGATGTACCCAAGTTGGGGAACCACTATATTTCCTTGTGTCATCTGGTTCTGCATGTTTTCTTTTTGTTTCTGGCCTAGATTTTCTTGTGCTTAATATCTGCATAGCTTAGTTTTATTTCTGCTTCCCTGCTTACACTCATTACAACAATTGTTGTAAAGCTTTGCAAAAAGTTTTCTTTGTGTTTTTAAAAAAGCACCATATACTCTATTCACCCCCCCTTTAGAGTATATCAGATCTAGTTTCCCCTTTCAAACCCAACTTACTGTTCACTCAAGTTACTATAGACCTGCCAGGGGGGTTCTATTTATAGGCGAGGTGAGGAGTGTGGTCACCGCCCTAGATATAGAGACACCGCCCCAGCCCGCGCGATAGCAAAACACCGTCCGCAGAGTGCGCTAGGACTTAGCCGGATACCAAGGAACACCGCCAGGAGCAAGACAATATTGGAGAACCCTGATCAGTCCGCCCAAGCTATGCGGACAAGGCATCAGCCCGCAAAGCCTACCAATGTAGGACAGCAAACCCCTTCAATGGCTGTCCGCACAACCCCGAGGCAGTCCGCAAGACTCAAGCCTCAATCCGCCACAAGTCCACGACCAAAGGCAGATAGCAAGTCCTCCCGGTCACAGCGGACTTGGCGGATACGGCGGACACCATGGTCTTGGCACAGAGTGACCAAGTCCAAAACCATCAAAGGCCAATGCGAGCATGGCGAACATAAACTCCCGTCCGCCAAACACCGTAGCACAGACCTCCAGCAGTCCGCAAGCTCCTCGCACTCCTGCCTAACGCAGCAACCATCTCCCGGACTCCAAAACCAGTCTGCCAATGACCTCCACAGCAAAACACCTGCTGTATCACCAGAGCTCGACAAGGCCTCAGCCAAGCTCTAAGCCCAGTCCGCAACAGCCCACACCGCGGACACACCAGTCTGCAAGCTTCCCGTGGACATGAGCCAAACCGCCTATCAGCACAAGCTTGCACCGCGGCCACTGAGCAAAGCACCAGTCCGCAAGCCTCTATCCGCTCAGGCCGCTCCTTGGCTAAAACCAATCAGTCAATGCCTTATCCGCAGATACCAGACCGTATAGTCTGCGGACTTCACCCGTGCAACCCGCTCAGAAGAACAGCTGGCTTCCACTAGACTTTCCACCAGGCCGCACACAATAGTCCGCCCAGTCCGCCCAGTCGGCCAAAGATGTCCGCCCAGGCCGCTCGGCCTGTCCCGTCAACCACTTCCACTTCACAAATTTCAACACTCCTCCTTGAAGTGGGAAGTGGTGACCAAGCCCAGCAAGCTGCGCAAGCGCTCAAAGGGCCCCTTTGACAGTGGCTTCGTGAAGATGTCAGCAAGATTATCTTCACTCTGAACATGCCCGACCAGCATAGACCCCTCCAACACCTTCTCCCGAATGAAGTGGTGATCAATCTCTATATGCTTGGTCCTAGCGTAACACACTGGATTGTTAATCAGTTTGAGAGCACTCTCATTATCACCCCGGAGTAAAGTCGGCCCTTGCACTTCTTCATGAACGTCCTCTATAAGCCTCCTTAATCAGATGGCTTCCCAAGCAGCCAAGGCTGAATCCTTATACTCTGCCTCTATAGTTGAGACTGATACAGAGTCCTGCTTCTTGCTACACCACGAGATGCTAGCTGAACCGTAAGTGAACACATAACCTGAAGTAGACCTCTGATCATCCGAATCACCGTCATAGTCAGCATCCGTGTACCCAAGCAACGCAAACTCCGAGTCCCTTCCATAGAGGAGTCCCATGTCAGAAGTCACCTTGACATACTTCAGAATACCCTTTGCCGCCACTAGATGAGATTGCCTTGGTTCAGCCATATACCGACTTACTCGGCCAACAGCATAAGCAATGTCCGGCTTGTAATCGTCAGGTAAATCAAGCTCCCAACAAGAGCCCTGAACACCAAGGGATCATGAAGAACCCTTCCCTCATCTCGTCGAAGCTTCAGCCCAGGTTCCAGTGGAGTAGAGCACTTCTTCCCTTTGCCTATGCCGAACCACTTCACAATGCGATCAGTATACCCCTTCTAGCAAATTAGAACCCCGCACTCCTTCCTCTCCACTTCAAGACCGAGAAAGTGATGAAACTCTCCCAATTCTTTCATCTCGAAGTGTATAGCAAGCTCTGCCCTGAGCTTTACTCCTCCCCCCTCCGAATTCTCTGTGATGATCATGTCATCCACATACAGCAGGATCAAGACTTGTAGCTCCCCCTTCTTCTTGACGAACAAGCTTGAATCCGAGTTGGAAGCTAGGTATCCACAGAATTGCAAGTACTCTGCAATCTTCTCATACCACGCTCTAGGAGCTTGCTTCAACCCATAGAGAGCCTTCCTGAGTTTACAGACATAGTCTGGATGCTTTTCAGAGACAAAACCAAGTGGTTGATCCATGAAGATGTCCTTGTCAATCTCTCCGTAAAGAAGGGCATTCTTCACATCGAGTTTCCAAAACCTCCATCCCTTGCTAGCAGCCAAGGCGATCACCACTCTTACTGAAGTCATCTTCGCAACTGGACTGAATGTCTCCTCATAGTCTTCTCCATACTGCTGTGAGAATCCTCTAGCGACCAGGCGAGCCTTGAACCTATCAATGCTCCCATCAGCCTTCTTCTTCAACTTATACACCCACTTGCAAGTAACCGGAGTAATGCCATCAACTTTGGGCACAAGGTCCCAGGTTTCATTCTTCTTCAGAGCATCAATCTCTTCCTTCATGGCACCTTCCCACTCCTTAACTCCAGTGGCCTCGTTGAATTTTGTAGTCTCTCGCTCATCCAGAGGACCTGCAAAGAAGCAGGAGACAAAACTCACTGCATTCCCATCACAGTACCGAGCCGGTGTCTTAACCACCCTCTTCGATCTCCGAAGGGTCGGCTCCTTGCTCACTGCTTCCGTTGCTTCTTCGGGCTCAACTCCTACCTGGAGCAAGCATTGAGCAGTGCTCCCCCTGCTTCCTGAGCCAGAAGGCTCAGCCTCGGAGTTAGAAGCAACAGGAGCTGCTGGTGAAACAGCAAGCTCCTCTTCCAAGCCTTCAGCAGCCACCACCGGTGCTTCATCAAGCTTGCTACTTCCGGTTAGCTCAACCGAGCCACCTCCATATGACGTCAGCTCATCAAAGACAACATCTCTTGACACCACGAACTTCTTCGTAATAGGGTCCATACATTTCCATCCCTTCTTCCGCTCATCGTAGCCAATAAAGACAAGCTTCCTTGCCTTCGCATCCAGCTTAGTCCGTGAAGCATCCGGGACATGCACGTAGCAAGTTGAACCGAACACCCGAAGGTGTCCAACACTCGGCTTCTCCTTCAGCAACAGGTCAATATGAGTCTTCATGTTGATAGGGCTGAGTGGCATCCGGTTGATGACATAAGCAGCACTAGACATCCACTCCGCCCAAAAGGACCTTGGGATATCTTTCGCATGAAGCCAGCATTTGCAGGTCTCCGTCAGATGACAGATCTTCTGCTCTGCTACCCCATTTTGTTGTGGAGTGTGAGCACAAGTAAGCTCTCGTTGGATCCCGTGCTTCCTGCAGAAGTTAGAAAATTTGGAGGAAACAAATTCACCCCCGTTATCAGTTCTAAGCTTCTTAATCCGCAAGCCAAGCCAGCCTTCTACCAACTCCTTAAACTCCACAAACAAACAGAAGGCTTCCGACTTCTCCTTTAAGAAGTACACCCAAGTATACCTTGAGTAGTCATCCACCAAGACAAGCATGGATCTGTTACCACCAAGGCTGGCAGTAACCGTCGGTCCCATCAAGTCGCCATGAATGCACTCCAATGGTTTCTTGCTCCTTGTTTGTGATTTATCAAACGGAAGGCGATGTGCCTTACCGTATTGACAGCCCGCACAAACATGCCCATCACCAAAGGAGGACAACATCGTCAACCCCTTCACCAGACTTCTACTCGCCATCACCTTCAGCTTGTCCATGCCAACATGCCCCAGCCTCTCATGCCAGATAGCAGCGCTATCATTGGCCCTCATCCGATCAACATATGAATTGGTGGCAAGAACAAATAAGTTCTTCACCCTCCTCCCTATATGAGCACCATCATCCTTCACCGCTGATACGTTGCGAAGGAACCTCACGTCTGTTGGCCCAAACAGAACGTGATAACCAGTGTCCACCGCATTGGTCACCGAGAAGAGGTTTTTCTTCATGCCCGACACATGATACACACTCCTTAACGTGAGTGGCCCCTGATCACTACCCAAAGACACGATCCCCTCTTTCTCTACTGCATAAACAGTATTATCAGCAGTGATAATAGCTTCATTACCTGAGTAAGCCTGCATGGAGGTGAACTTCGACTTATCTCCGGTGAGGTGATGACCACACCCGGAGTACACGATCCACTCGTCGTTGAAGTCCTCAGCAGACAAGGCCCGGACACAAGTGCCCGTCATAAAAGCTCCGCCCCATTCTGCTTCTTCACTTCTCGAGCAAGTTTCCACCTTTCCCGCAGCATGCCCAGGCTGCAGTTTGACCTTGCAGTCCCGCTTGAAGTGCCCTTGCTGATGACACCGGTAGCACTTCAAGTTCTTCTTCCAGTCCTTAGGAGCATTGCTCCTCTCCGGCTGATATGAAGTTGAAGTCTCCTTCTCACCAGCGACCAGCACCTTCTTCTTCTTCTTCCCTTCCCATCCTTTCTTCTTGTCTGAGAAGAGAGCTTCGATGCCTTCCTGATTCAGGTTCACTCCAGCCATGTGCCTTGCCAAGCTCTCCTGCGATGCAGGCAGATTCTCCACCTCCAGCAAAGATGGCTGAGTAGCCCACCCTTGAACAGATGTTACAAAGGCCACATACTCCTTCCGCAAGCCGCGGATAATGTGCCTTTTCATCTTAGCCTCGGAGATAGGCTCATCAGGATCCAGTGCCGACAGCTCAGCATACAAGCTCTTCATCTTTAAGAAGTACTTGGAGATGGAAAGGTCTCCCTGAGTTGCCTTGGCCAACTCATTCTCCAGGAACTGAAGCCGCGCCACATTCTTCCTATTGAACAACTCATCAATGGTTGTCCAAATATCAGCAGCCGACTCACATCCAACGATGTTATCAAACAGTTCCAGAGACACGGCCCTCTTCAGAATGAACTCCGCCTTAGCATTTGTTCTTCTCCAGAGCCTAATCTACTCAGCAGTACCGAACGCAGCCGTGACTTCCTGTCTGTTGTCACCACCGACGACTTCCCACAGCTCCTTGCTAAGAAGATAACTCTTCATGCACGACTTCCACTTCTTAAAGTTAGTCGGCGTTAAGAGTTCAATGCCAAGACCCCTTGCAAAGCTCCCTTCCATTGCAACACCTGTTGGCAACCTTTCAGAAGCTCCGAGCAACAACACAGGTTGATCACCACTCAATCACTGAGTAATAACACTGGTTGACTACCGCTCACGCAACTGAACCTTGCTCTGATACCATGTTAAAATTTTCTCAGTGTGGTCAGCAAGGTAGCCCAAACGCCAAATTAATATCTTCGGAACTACCCAGTTCGCACGTTGAGCCAGCGGAAAACCAAGGAACAAGGCTAATCCCAACAAACAATGGAAGCACAAGCAGATCTTATATAAATTCACTTCTTTACAATGCAAGGTATACGTAGCGAGACATGATTTCGCTAGTATAAACAGCTGAAGACAGAAAGCACAAAAATCCAAGCCGGGCGGACAGCACCGGAGTCCGCCGAGACCGCCGAGGTCGCCGAGGTCGCCGAGTCCGCTGAGATCGCCCGAACTTAAGCTGCAATCCGCCGAATAGCCACGGAGTCCGCCGAAGCCGCGAGGCCGCGCATACATACCGTTATTCGTCTCCTGATGAAGCTGAACTGAGGAACACCCCCTACCCGCCTTAAGCCGGCGGACAGGTTATTGAAGCTGGCAAAGTTGAAACAGAGTTGACAAGCCGCAGAGCGACCTCCTGCTGAATCCGCAGAGACCGCACAACTTCCAAGTACTTGACCGAAGTCAAAGCCAAACTCCTGGCTCCTTGAAGCTACCCGCGCGACCTGCACACAGCAAACCGGCAGCCCTGAATCAATCCGCGCGGACAGATAAACTGAGACCGCAGCTCCTTGCCCAACCCAACTTACTGTTCACTCAAGTTACTGTAGACCTGCTAGGGGGGTTCTATTTATAGGCGAGGTGAGGAGTATGGTCACTGCCCTAGAGATAGAGACACCGCCCCAGCCCGTGCAATAGCAAAACACCGTCCGCCGAGTCAGCAAGGACTTAGCCGGATACTAAGGAAAATCGCCAGGAGCTAGACAACATTGGCGAACCCTGATCAGTCCGCCCAAGCTATGCGGACAAGGCATCAGCCCGCAAAGCCTACCACTGCAGGACAGCAACCCCCTTCAATGGTTGTCTGCACAACCACGAGGCAGTCCGTAAGACTCAAGCCTCAATCCGCCACAAGTCCACGGCCAAAGGCAGATAGCAAGTCCGCCCGGTCACAGCGGACTTGGAGGATACGGCGGACACCATGGTCTTGGCACAGAGTGACCAAGTCCAAAACCATCAAAGGCCAATGCGAGCATGGCGAACATAAACTCCCGTCCGCCAAACACCGTAGCACAGACCGCCAGCAGTCCGCAAGCTCCTCGCACTCCTGCCCAACGCAGCAACCATCTCCCGGACTCCAAAACCAGTCCGCCAATGACCTCCACAGCAAAACACCTGTTGTATCACCAGAGCTCGATAAGGCCTCAGCCAAGCTCTAAGCCCAGTCCGCAACAGCCCACACCGCGGACACGCCAGTCCGCAAGCTTCCCGCGTACATGAGCCAAACCGCCTATCAGCACAAGCTTGCACCGCGGCCACTGAGCAAAGCACCAGTCCGCAAGCCTCTATCCGCTCAGGCCGCTCCTTGGCTAAAACCAATCATCCAACGCCTTATCCGCAGATACCAGACCGCATAGTCCCTGGACTTCACCCATGCAACTCGCTCAGAAGAACAGCTGGCTTCCACTAGACTTTCCACCAGGCTGCACACAACAGTCCGCCTAGTCCACCCAGTCCGCCAAAGCTGTCCGCCCAGGCCGCCCGGCCTGTCCCGTCAACCACTTCCACTTCACAAATTTCAACATAAACATAATCAGGAAAGTTAGAGTCAACGAAACCTAGAGGTTGTTCCACATACACCTCTTCCTTTATGTCACCATTAAGGAAGGCATACTTCACGTCCATCTGATAGACAGTGGATCCCTTAAGAGCAGTATATGTTAGGAATAGCCTGATTGCCTCCAGCCTTGCCACTGGAGAATATGTCTGGTCAAAGTCGATTCCTTCTTCTTGGTGATATCCTTTGGCGACGAGTCTGGCCTTGTTCTTTATGATCGTTTCATCCTCGTCCATCTTGTTCATGTAGACCCACTTTGTCTCGATGGCATTCTTACCTTTGGGTCCTGGAACAAGTTTCCACACCTGACAATGCTTGAACTGATTTAGTTCTTCTTCCATTATCATTATCCATGATGTGTCTGAGTTTGCTTCCTCAAACTTCTTTGGTTCAACCTGTGAGAGAAAACTCAAATATAAATTCTCGTTAGTTGTACCTCTACGAGTTCTGACACCATCCCGGGGATCTCCTATGATTTGGTCTATTGGGTGATCCTTCAGATGTCTGAGCTCTAGAGTCCTTTCATCTGGAGTGTCTTCAATCACCGGAGTGACTTCAACAACTTGGATGATTTCTTCATCTTGATCATCAACCTCTCCAATCGGGGTTGGAGTGGTGATCTTGATGAACTTTTCACCTTTTTCTTCAGTCGGCTCATCCAAGTTTAGTTCTTTCAACATTGAACCTGCATCTTCAATAAACACACTAGAAGAGTTGCTTTGGAGCAAGCTCGTCTCATCAAATACAACATGAATGGATTCTTCTACAACCAAATTTTTTCTATTAAATATCCTATGTGCCTTACTATGGCTACTATACCCTACAAAAATACCTTCAAAGCTCTTTTCGCTAAATTTGGTAGTGTGATACTTGCCATTGTTAAGAACGAAGCACTTACAGCCAAAGATTCTAAAATATAAAACAGTCGTTTTCCCGCCCTTTAGAAGTTCGTAAGGTGTCTTATTGTGGTTCTTGTTTATGAGTGCTCGATTTTGCACGTGGCATGCAGTGTTGATGGCTTCAATCCAGAAGTATTTCGGTAGTGAGGCATCACTCAACATGGTCCTGCAGGCCTCTATGAGTGTTCTAATCCTTCTCTTAGCTAACCCATTCTGTTGAGAAGTACGAGGAGAGAAATACTCATGAAAGATACCTAAGCTTTCACAAAATTCTGTCATGGACCCAGACTTGAACTCTGTTCCATTGTCACTTCTGATTTTGACTACGTAACAGTTGTATTCATTCTGTACTTGCCTGACAAAATTAGTAAAGATGTCAAAGGTGTCTGACG
This sequence comes from Platanthera guangdongensis, assembly GCA_039583875.1. Classification (NCBI taxonomy): domain Eukaryota; kingdom Viridiplantae; phylum Streptophyta; class Magnoliopsida; order Asparagales; family Orchidaceae; genus Platanthera; species Platanthera guangdongensis. The sequence goes on along the minus strand of CM077147.1, from coordinate 158,918,792 downwards.
TGTGTTTCAGAAAGAACACCAACGCAAAGCGCAAGTAGTCGTAAACAATAACCAATGTATAATTCTTACCTCCCAAACTTCTAACTTGTAGTGGATCGAACAAGTCCATATGAAGTAGATGTAAGCATCTATTAGAATCTTTGCCAATAACGCTTTTAAAGGTAACCCTTGTTTGCTTACCTTTTACACATGCGTGACAAGGTCTATCTTTAGCGTACTTGACATTTGAGACATCACGTACTAAATTCATAGAAAATAATTTATTAATAGTTTTGAAATTAATATGTGCTAGTCTCTTGTGCCATTGGTCACCAAGAGACGCACTATCTTTAGCCAAAAAGCATACTGGTGTAGAAGAGTCTATATAAATAAATTTTAAACAAACTATATTCTTTCTTCGAGTACCTGATAGAATCGTTTCCATATTGTCAACCGATTTTATTAAGCACTTATTTGCATGAAATTCAACAACGTATCCTTTATCGTAGAGCTAGGTTATGCTTATAAGATTGTGTTCCAATCCTTCAACATAAGCCACATCTGAGAAGGATACACTACTGTTAGTGATCATACCATAGCCTTTAGTAATTCCTCAGTCTGAACCTCCAAAGATGACCTTTGGCCCATTCAAGACTAGAGAATAGTTCTAAAGAAGTCTTCTTGTCCCGGTCATATGCCGAGAGCCTCCACTGTCCAAGTACCAGATAGGAGTTTTGGTGGCCTTTAGACATACCTGCAATCACAAATCAATTTGCCTTAGGAACCCAAACACGTTTGGGTCCTTCCTCTCTTGTTAGAGTACTACCCCTATGAGTATTAGCATTATGAGTGGTATTTCTCATATTGCTAGCTTGAGGAGTTGCAAAATTCCTGGAATTAAACCAGTAGTCAATGGCAAAGTGACCAATTTTGCCACAGCACCAACATTCAAACCACTTGTATCTTTACCTCAAAATCTCCCGCTTGACCTTTTGAGATGGTGGTCTAGCAGGGGCAGCATTCTTGGAGGAAGAAGCTTCATGGTGATGACAATCACATGTCTTCTTCTCCTTGAGGGGCTTTTCTACAATAGGCATTACCTTTGGTGCCTTCTTGATGTTACGACCATGATTATAAGGGACATAGCTCTGAAGAGTAATTTCTTCATATGGTGCCTTAAAGACACTTTCACCAAAGTTACGGGGACGAGTCTATCCCTGGTAACGAGACTTGGGCTTTACATAAGTAGGCCTAGCAAAGTGACCATAGGACGAGTCAAGATCAAACTCATTTGAGGAGCTTTCTTAAAAGAAGTATAATCTTGAGGAGCTTTCCCCTTCTCTTTGGCCAAAGCCTTCTTGGCTGCCTTATTCTTTCTCTGAGCCTTATTTCTCCTAAAAGATTTACTAGGAGCTTCAACATGGCCTAGCCCAGCACCTTTGGCCTTAGCTAAGAATTCAGCAATGAAAGGAAGGACAGTTTTGGGCTTCGAGAAACATTCAACAAGTTTCTTTTCTGCTTCGAGTTGTTCTTCCAGTTCTTTTATGATCTTCTCCTTTAGGTCTAGGTGCTCGAGAGCCTTATTGTATTCTTCAATGACAGCATTGAAGTTCTCTCTGAGTGAGTCTGTCTTAGCAACTTCCTCTCTTAAAGTGCTCTCTTCAGCCTTGAGAGACTTTATCTCTTTGGCTTGAGTTTTCATGACTTTTCGATATTTGTCGTAAGCCTTGATCAACTCCTTATACTGGGCCATGAGTTCAGACTCATCGTCAGAAGAGCTGTCATCATGATCATGTTCAGAAACATCAGATTCAAAAAGAGGAGTGTGAGAATTTACCTTCCCAGTGAACTGGCCTTCTTGTTCATCATCAGTCTGAGCCATTAGCCAAAAGTAGGCTTCCTCTTATTCACTCGACTCAGATGAGTTGGAGTCACTAAGAGTCTTGCCTTTCTTGGCTACAAGGCTTCTCTCTGTTCTCTTCTTATTGCAAGAAGATTTCTTCTCATCTCTTTTTACACCCTCCTTCTTCTTGTGGGGGCAGTCAGCAATAACGTAACCTGGCTTATTGCAGTAATAACAAACGATGTCAGTAGAAATATGTTTGTTCTGTTTAGAGTTATACCTGTCTTGGCTACTAGAGCCTTTCTTGCGTCGATTACCATCATGACGTGATTTTCTGTATGAGGCATCCTTGCCTCTCCATTGCTTCTTCTTGTTCAAGAATTTCTTGAACTGTCTTGAGAGTAGGGAGAACTCTCCTTCAGATAGTTCTGAGCCTGATGTACTTGGCTCTGAGGTTTCTTCTTCACTTACTTCTTGTGCTGGGGCAGGAGAGGCAGCCTTGGACTTCCTTGAGGTGTCTGCCTTGAGAGTTACAGACTTCTCCTTGGATGAATACCTGTTCTTCTCTTCTTCAGCTTTTCTTGAATTAATTTGCAGCTCATATGACATAATCTTTCCGAAGAGATTTTGCGGGTCAGTCTCAGCAAGCTTTCAAAATTCCCTAATAGCACAAACCTTGTTATCCCATTCGTTAGTCAGTGATCTCAAGAACTTATCATTTAGTTCTCCGCTGGGGAACACTCGACCGTATATTCTTAGGCCGTTAACTATCTTGAAGAAGTTTTCAAAAGTGTCTGCAATTGTATCCTTGGGTCCTTGTCTGAAGGCTTCATATTTTTATTAAGAAGGGATCTTCTATCATCCCTAACTTCTTGTGTGCCTTCCATCAAGATGACGAGGGATTGCCACATTTTCTTAGCGGATTGGCAGTGGATTAGGTTCTACAGCATCGAGTCATCAACTGCACTTGCGATAATATTTTTTGCTTTCTTGTCTAAAGAGACAAGTGCAATCTCATCTTTGTCGAGATTTGTCAACTTCTTAGGAACTTTTTTGTAGGATCTATAGTGAAGACGGTCATAGGAATATAAGGACCTTCTTCAACAATCATGAAGATCCTTGGATCTACAGCTTCAATGAAAAATTTAATCCTCTCTTTCCACATGGGAATGTTGTTCTTTGTACACAAGGGAAGCTTAGCAAAATCCTTGTCCTTGTTCATGCTTGGATAACTCAAAAGACAACTTTGGTCAGATCTGATCAAGGTGTTAACTTTTTAATGATCAACCTGCCTCTAATACCAATTGAAGTTATTAGTTGTCTTGCCTAACTCACCTAGAGGGGGTGAATAGGTGAGTTTTGTGCCTTTTACGGAATAAAAAACTTAGAGATCTAAGCACAGAAAAACAACCACCAAGCAATCATAGCGGACAAAGAGATTTATAGTGGTTCCCCAACCTTGGGTACATCCACTTTCCATTCACTGATCTAGCAAAGCACTAGACTCGGCTACTCCACTATCTTGGATTGAAACCAATCCTACGCCTCGGAACAACGTTCCTACAACTCGATCCACAAAACGGATCTACACTTGGAAGATGAAAACTTCCTACAACTCGGAGAACAACGCTCCTACACTCGGAGAATAATCTTTTACAAGAATAAATTGAAATCAGAAATACAAACAGTTTCTTTTTCTCAGATCTGGAAATTTTCTGCCTAGGTCTTCCTTCTTGGACTTTGCGGCACAGTCAGAAAACTTTAAAGAAGAACATGCAAGACCCGATCTGAAAATTCTTGACTAACACGATCAGAGAAAAGATGAAGAGGTTGAAGAATAATCTCGATCTGCAAGTCGACTGATCTGAATCTTCTTGAACGAAAGCCCTTGGCTATTTGCACGATGAGGAGCGGCGGCGACTTCCGTTTAGGAAAGAGAAAAATAGATTCAGAAATCTTAGAATGTTTCTTTCACGTGCTTGTTAGGGTTAGTAGGAATGACAAGACCTTATATAAGATCTCCCTAACGGTCATAATTAGCATTAATGACGGCCACATGGACCAATCATGTCAAATCATTTTAAAAACCCGTTTGTTAGGACTTACAGAAATTTTCTGTAAAAGTGACTGAATTACTCGAGTGAAAGAAGAACTACTCGAGTATAAAGATGAGTTCTCGAGAAGACAATATTAGACTACTCGAGAAGAAGCCCATCAGGAAATTCAGAATAGAATCCATTATCACTCGAGTGCAATAAGGGTTACTCGAGTGTTAGAAATATTACTCGAGAGGAAGAAATGAACTTCTCGAGAAAAGGACTTAGAGAAAATTTCAGGGAGATAAACTGATTACTCGAGTACTGGAACTAGACTTCTCGAGAAGTAAGCATACTACTCGAGTACAAGAGCTATACTACTCGAGTGGGGTAGATACTTCACGAGAACTTTCCTTCTGTCACTCGAATCAAAGGGCTCATCACCTCGAGTGGTGAACTTGACTACTTGAGTATAATACTTAGAATACTTCTGAGAGGGAAAATCTGTCAACTCGAGAAAGAGAAGAAGTCTACTAGAGTAATGGACTTGGCCACTTGAGAAATAGTTTCAAATATCTCGAGAACCATTTCCTTTACTCGAAATCCAAACTAGACTTCACGAGTATAGCTAAGGGTTCTACTCGAGTACTAGAATTCTACTCGAGTGAAACACTTAGAAAAATTTGAATTATGAGGATTTTCCTTTCTATAATGAAATCAGCAACAAGTCTTTCTCCAACAAACCTAGTGCTTGAAAAATGAAGTCTATCCCAATAGAGAGGCTACACATGAGTCAATACCATGGATCACACAATGAGAGATTACATTGTATGGTCTTGTTTTTGGTGACCCATTATAGACTGACATTGGTCTACACTTGGCAATTTAGTCCTGCAACACTTAACTCAAACAATACATCAAATACAACTTAATTCATCTTAATTCAAGGGTGACTTCATACAAATCTTGGTTACTGTGGATACAATACCCAACATCTTCAGATCCAGAGATCTAGCCGAGTCTTCTTCAAAATAATTCTAATAGAGCCTCAAAGTTCAAGGAAGAAGAAAGGCTGAAGTTTTCAGATCTAAGAAATTACTGTTTGTATTTCTTTATATTCATTTTATTATTGTAGGAGATTTTTCTCCGAGTATAGGAGCTTTGTTCTCCGAGTTGTCTGTAGGAAGTTTTCTCTTCCAAGTGTAGATCCTGTTTTTGGGATCGAGTTGTGGGAACTTTTTTCCGAGTGGTAAGATTATTTTCAATACGAGATTAGTGGAGTAGCCGAGTCTACTACGTTGCTAGATTGGTGAGGTGTAAAGAGGATGTACCCAAGGTTGGGTAACCACTATAACTCTTGGTGTCGTCTGTGAATGCTTGGTTATTTTTTGTGCATCGCTCGCTAAATTTTTATTCCGCAAAAAGAACGCACAACTCACATATTCACCCCACTCTAGGTGATTTAGGTTGATAACTTACACTTTTTCAATTGTTATCAGAAGGAGGTTGTTCACAAGAAGGTTAACACCTTCAATAGATCTGCCACAAGTTGTCCTTTGAGTTATACAAGCATGGACAAAGCCAAGGATTTTATCAAGCTTCCTTTGTGCACAAAGACCAACTTTCTCATGTGGAAAGAAAGGATTAAATTTTTCATGGAAGCTGTGGATCGAAGGATCTTCATGATTGTTGAAGAAGGTCCTTATATTCCTATGACTGACTCCACTATTGATCCTACCAAGAAAGTTCCTAAGAAGTTAATGGATCTTGATAAGGATGAGATTGCACTTGTATCTTTAGACAAGAAAGCCAAAAATACCATCGCAAGTACAGTCGATGATTTTATGCAGCAGAATCTAATTCACTACCAATCCGCCAAGGAAATGTGGCAGTCTCTTATCATCTTGATGGAAGGTACTGAAGAGGTTAGGGATGACAGAAGATCCCTACTGAATCAAAAATATGAAGCATTCCGACAAGGTCCCAAGGATAAAATTGCATATACTTTTGAAAGCTTCTTCAAGATTGTTAACGGCCTAAGAGTATATGGACGGGTCTTCACTAATGGAGAGTTGAATCATAAGTTTCTGAGGTCCCTGACTAAGGAATGGGACAACAAAGTCTGTGCTATCCGGGAGTTTGGTAAGCTGGCAGAGACTGAACCCCAGAATCTCTTTGGAAATCTAATGTCCTATGAGCTGCAAATCAATTCAAGAAAAGCTAAAGAAGAGAAGAGTCGGTGGTCATCCAAGGAGAGGTCTGTTGCACTGAAGGCAGACAACTCAAGGAAAGCCAAAGCTGCATCACCTGCTCCTGCATAGGCAGGTAATGAAGATGAAGTTTCAGAGCCAAGCACCTCATATCACGACCCACATTTTCTCAACAATTAAATCATATCAGAGCAAGAGAAAATACGTGTCATGATGCCACGTCGTGCAGGGGATAACTGCACACGCTCAGGAAAAACCCCAGACTCTAATTCTTTGGATAAAATCATAATTTAATATGAAAGAAAACTAGTTAAGTTTGATGGTTGTATCCCTCAGCACAGTGGATCAGCTAGTCCACAATTAAAAATATATTTATACGCAGCGGAAAATACTTTGGTTAAGTTGATTTGACATCCTACATGAGTGTAAACGTCCCCGAAGAATAACTCATGGAATGCAGGACTCTAGATGTATCATAGTACAAGAAAATTAGTTTTTTACGTTACTTGGGAAAGTAGTGCTTTAGTTTTATAAACATGACGTGCATAAGATACATATAGTAATGCTTTTAGGGTTTAAAAAATACCTAACATGCAACCTAGCATAAAACATTCCCAGAAGCAAGTAAACAACCTCCAAAAAGGAAAAATAGCAGTTCTCAATTCATATCTAACATCACAAGCAAGCCACCAGTGGGCGTCAACAACCTGACGCGAACCTACTGGTGAGTATGTATGTCTATACAGAAAGAAGAAAACTACCTCACCGAATCGAGGAACAGCAAACTTAGCTACCCCGGAGGCCACAAGCAAGCTCCACCAGAACACTAGCCGCTCAATCAGCCACAACTTGAACCTGAGGCATTTAAAGAAAGAATACCTCAGCAAGAATATAATGAAAAGAAGTGGAGCATTAGATTCATAAGTAATAAAAGAGGGGCTTACCAACCCCACAACAAGTGCTATCAAAAAGAGCGAAGGTCAAATGATCAATATAGCAAGGGTAAAACACTGCCCAAGGCAAGACCAAACGCACCAAGTGCAAGAAATAAACAACATGCCCTGCTAAAAACCTGCAGCAGCAACAAGGCAAGCATATGCCAAAATAACAACTTTACAGAAAGGAACTAACAATCCTAACTTATGAATCATTAGCAGTGGTAAAGTCATAAGTCTGGGTTGGTGACCAAAAACAGTCCTTATCCAAAAAACCAGACCCATAAATACTCAAGGGTTCAACGGTGGCAGCCCTAAGGTCCAACACACCAACACAACCAGCCCAAACCGGGGCCAAAATGGTGACAACACACCAAAACAACCAGCCCATCCCGGGGCCAAAATGGTGGCAACACACCAAAACAAACAGCCCATCCTAGGGCCAAAATGGTGGTGACCAATGTTCTACACCACACCACCCCCCCACAGAGCCATCAAACAAAACCACCTGCCATAATTCACGACTCGGCCTTCAAAACCAGCCGAGAAACATCAACAACCCGAAATAAACCCATCCTAACCAACTCAGGACAAAACAACAACCTAAGGAGAAAGGCGTCGAGTCCACTCGACACCAAGTCAGAAGGCATCGAGTACCTCTCGACACCAAGCACATGGCGTCGAGTCCCTCTCGACACTAAGCCAGAAGGCGTCGAGTCCACTCGACCCAAAGTCTAAGCAGGGAAGGCGTCGATTCTACTCGACGCCACGTTGAGTGAGCTCCACTAACTCAACGCCAAAAGACTTAGCCGCAAATCCACTAGGTGGACGATGGCATTGAGTGAGTTCAGCTCACTCAATGCCAAAAGGCTTAGAGAAAATCTTCGGGCTAGATGGCGTTGAGTGAGTGCAACTCACTCAACGCCAAAGGAAAATGGCGTTGAGTGAGCTCAACTCACTCAACGCCAAAAGACTAGGCAAAAGTTCTCTGGCAAGATGGCGTTCAGTGAGAAGAACTCACTCAACGCCAAATCAAGCTAAATCCCAAGCTAAAAATCAAGCTAATATATATATACATACATATGAAGCCAAGTAAAACCGGCCACTGACGCGAAAAACAAACGATCTCGGAATTCGACAAAACTCGCACCATAGCTAAACACCCATGCTACGAAAACAACAGCGAAGTTGAGAATAACATCCGACGATCAAAACTCGGGCTAACATCTCCCGAAGCCAAAACACAAGCATTCCCTGAGAGGCTCTACCAAGTCACCAAAACAGACTTCGGCTAGCTGGGGAACCTTGCAAATAGGCTACAAAACAAGCCACTAAGAACTCCTCAAAATCTAATACCACGCACTAACAACGTCAAAGGTCGGAAACGCGTCAACGTAACGCCAAACAATGATTAAACAATCACAGAAAAACCGGGGGCGTTACAGTCACTCTCCCCTAAAAGAAAGTTTCGCCCTGAAACTTTACGCACAACACTCCTATCAAGAAGGAGAAAGAAATAGCCAAGCAAGAGCTATAATAGAAAATGCAAAACATACCAGGCACAAGTCAGGGAAATAGATGAGGGTGAGCCTCCCTCATAGCCAACTCCAATTCCCAAGTCGTGCTTTCCACGTCCTGGTTTCTCCATAAAACTTTAACCATTGGAATAGTCCTCTTCCACAACACACGATATTGCGTATCCAAAATGCGGACAGGCATCTCCACATAAGAAAGATTTGGCTCTAACTGAGGCACAGAATCCAAAACTTACTTGTCGCTCAGCACACACTTCCGTAGCTGGCTAACGTGAAAAATCTCATTCACACCAGGAAAATTTGCGGGTAGATCTAGCCTATAAGTTGCCACACCAATCCGCTCAACAATCTTAAACGGTCCTACAAACCTTGGATCCAACTTCCGGTTCTTACCAAACCTCTTGATTCCAACCATCGGAGAGACTTTAAGAAAAACCAAGTCCCCCACAGCAAACTCCAAATCAGATCTACGCCGGTTGGCATTCTTCACATATCGCTCTTGAGCTATCCGAAGCTTCTCTCGAATAAGCTTCACAGCAACTTCCATTTCTTCAAGAGCATCCGGACCCCACAAAGATCTCTCGGCAACCTCAGTCCAAAATAGGGGAGTTCTGCAGCGTCTCCCATACAGAGCTTCAAAAGGAGCCATTTGCAAACTTTCCGGATAACTGTTATTATAAGCAAACTCCATAAGCCGCAAACGCTCATCCCACGCTCCTTCGTGGTCTAAAATGTAGCATCTGATCATATCCTCCACTATCTGATTAACTCGCTCTGACTGACCATTGGTCTGCGGGTGATAAGCGGTAGAATATCTCAAATCTGTACCCAAACATTCTTGCAAATTCTTCCAGATGCGAGATTTAAACCGTGAGTCTCGGTCTGAAATAATGCTGACTGGAACACCATGCAATCAGATAACTTCATTCAAATACAGCTCAGCTATTTTCTTCATCGGATAGTCGATCTTATAAGGTATGAAGTGAGCACACTTCGTTAATCTGTCCACGATCACCCAAACTGAATCATATCCCCTAGGATATCTTGGTAAACCTGTGATGAAATCCATCGAAATGCTTTCCCACTTCCAAGTCGGAATCTCCAACGGAGTTAACTTGCCACCAGGCCTTCCATGATTGGCCTTAACATGCTTTCAAGTATAACACTAAGAGACAAAACTGGCTACGTCTCTCTTCATCCCATTCCACCAGGCAATTTGCTTTAAGTCATGATACATCTTGGTAGATTCTGCATGGTAGGAAATGCTCGAACCATGCGCTTCTATGCATAACATAACTCGGATATACATAATGGCGGGGATACAAAATCTGTCGCGGTACTTCAAAGTACTCGCATCATCAATCGAGAAATCTGGTAACTCCCCTTTCTCAGCTCTAAGATATAAATGCAGCAGATCTGGATCATCTTTATAATGCAACCTCGTACATGCAATCCAAGAAGGCTCTGTTACTACCAAACTACTCTGCAAGTCGCATCGCTGTTGGGTACATTGGAAAATGTGTACCAGATTTAAAGAAGCCTCACCTTACTCAATGATATGCATCAAGGTGTATTTGATGTTGTTTTGAGTTTGTATGTGCAGGTTAAGAAAATGCAGGAATGCAGGAAAAAGTTTTTAAGTCCATGAGTCGAACTGGAGAAAAGCTCTGTCGACACTTATGAAGGCTTGTGTCGATACTGTAGAAAAGCTGTGTCGACACTTGGAGTTAATTGTGTCCACACTTGGAAAGGTTGTTTCGACATCAGAAGAAATTGTGTCGACACACAGAGGCAGTGTCGACTCACAGAGAAAGCTTAGTCGACATCAACTATGTCGACACAAAGAGGCAGTGTCGACACATAGAAGACTTTGTCGACATCAATTGTGTCGACATACAGGACTTGTGTCGACACATGGCAGAATTTCAACAAAGTCAATTTGTGTGAAGAAAAAAAGTGACTGTGTCGACAACACAGAACTAGTGTCGACACATTCTACATAAGCTGTGTCGAGAAGCAGTGTCAACACCAAGGGAGCTGTGTCGACACCACCAAGGCTTGTGTCGACACATGATGAAGTGCAGTCTCGACACTTTGCTGACAGAGACAGAGTTTCAAGAAGTGACTGGATGACTTGACATCTGTCATTACCAACCGGTTTACTGCAACTGTCAGAGCTGTCAGAAGTTTGTTAGAAACCGAATCAGCCGGTTACCATGGAGGAAGTCTATATAAAGGCATTCTTCATCAACAAAAAACAAGAATAAGAAGAAGTTACACACTGATACTGAATACATGAAAAAGAAGAATTTGGAGAGTGAGATCTCCATCTATTGAAGAAAAGAAAGGGACTTATATCAACAAGTCCCTCAAGTGCAGATTCTGAACCAGTCTGCCAAGAAAGATTCAGATTGAGATCTGAATTTCAAGAAAGAAACTGATTGAAGATCAACTTCAAAGGAGTTCAACCCTACTGAGTTCAGATTCAAGAAGTTTTGAAGAAAGCTAAGAGTGGTTGTTCTCTGCCATCAGATTCTTCCAAGAACTAATCAAGAAACCATCCATCCTTTCTCTCTCTACTAGGGTGGTAGTATATCACAAACTTAAATCTATTTTCTATAGGATCTTTATAAGATCTGAGTTGTAAGCCTGTTTTTATAAAGGCTGAGTTGTAGGAGATTATTTTCTCTGAGTGGTAGGCCTTGTTGAAGGCTGAGGTAGGGCTATGAGCCTGAGTTGTAGGAGATTGTTATCTCTGAGTTGTAGGCCTTGTTGAAGGCTAAGGTAGGATAGATTGCCTGAGCTGTAGGAGTGTGGACTCACTCTGAATTATAGGAGCCTTGTTTGGGTTCTGAGCTGTAAGATCTGCGGATCTGAGGTGCAGAGAAGTTAGGCCAAATCTAGCACACTGCTAGATAGGCGAAGGGGGAAAGTGGATGTACCCAGACCTTGGCGAACCACTATAAAACTGTGTGCAATCTGTGACTGTGTGTATTTCTGTGAATTCTATGATTGTGGTAGCTATAGAACTGGTAGATTAATTTGATTATCTGTATAAATATTCTGCCTTAGTGTAAAAAGGAATTGCGCATATTCACCCCCCCCCCCCTCTAGGTGTTTAGAAACCAATTCTTTCAAGTGATATCAAAGCGAGGTTACTCAAAGAAAGACTTAATAGTCTGAGTGAGATCTGTGAGGCAGAATAAGTTCAAGAAAATGGGTTCAAGAGAAAACCATAAAGAACTTGGTGCAATGAAATTGCCTATTTGTAGGAAGGAAATCTTTGGTATTTGGAAGGAAAGGGTTCGATTATTTATGGAGGCATCTGATCCTAGAATCTATATAATAGTTAAGGCAGGACCATATGTTCCAATGAAGGTTTTTGTTCTTGATTCCAATCAAAGAATTTCAAAGGATTTTTCAGAGATTACTAAGGATGAGATCATTTTGGCTATAATGGATAAAAGAGCACAGAATATTATAGTGAGTGTCATTGATGATTCAACATTCCAGAATCTAATTCACTACAAAAACTACAAGGAAATGTGGGACACATTGATTGTCTACATGGAGGGTTCTGAAGAGGTTAGGCAAGATAGAAAGTCTATGCTTAATCAAGAATATGAGAGTTTCAGACAGGCCAAGTCTGAAAGTATAACTAAATATTATAAGAAGTTTTACAGGATTGTAAATGAATTAATGTCTTATGGAAGAATATTCAGTACATATGAACTGAATGACAAATTCCTTAGGTCTTTGACTAAAGATTGGGATACAAAGATTTGTTCCATAAGGGAAGTAGCCAGACTGGCAGAGATTTCACCTCCAACACTGTTTAGAAAACTGCTGTCTTATGAGATGCAGTTGTTAGCCAGAAAGGAGGAAGAGAAAAATACAAAGGGTGACTACAGAGAAAAGTCAGTGGCCTTCACGGTAGAAGCCACAAGGAAGAATAGGAGAATGTCTCAGTCCAAGGATGACTATTATTAGAAGAGGAAATCATCCAAGAAGGACAAGAGTGGGAAAAAGTCTAGCAAGTCAACTATATCAAAAATTATTTGTTATTGCTGCAACAGACCAGGACATGTTGTGGCTGACTTTCCAGATAAAAGGAAGGAGATTGCTGATAAAAAAAGTCACAGCACAAGAGCAAGAAGGAGAAATCCTTGGTAGCTAAGAAAGAGCAAAGTTAGACAGATCAATCAACTTCAGAATCTGAATCTGAGGCTGAGGCATATATTGGTTTGTTTGCAATAGAACAAGAGGATGAGTTCATGTAATAACTGGACTCTATCTATGAGCAAGAGGACCATCAGTGCAAAGGATTGATGGCAGTTTCTGAAGAAGACTAGTGCCAGGATCAGCCTGGCCCCAGTAAGGTAAAAAGTGTATCTGTAGATTCTGATTTCTTCACTGGGTCAGAATCAGATGCATCTCCATCAAGAGATGAAGATGGGTCTGAATCTGAAGGAGATATTCATCAGCTGATAGATGAATATGGGGATTTGCTGCAAGTACTCAAGAGAAGCAAAAACCTGGCCAAACATCAGGCTAAGGAAATTGCAGCTCTTAAGTTGGTTGCATCTGATTCAGAGAAGCTGCTGGATCAAAAGATGAATGAGATTGCCAAATTAAAGAACATAACTGTTATTCAAATGGGAACAATCACATTAAAAAATGATCAGATTAAAAGTCTGGAAAATAGATTTCAGAAAGAGAAGGAGATTGTGGCTAGTTTCTCTAAGCCAAAGTCTATCCTACCCTTAATAGATGACTTTGTGTCACAAAAGGGTAAGACAGGAATAGGCTTTAAGAGAATTGCATGGGCTGCGCAGTCCAATAAGAAAGGCAAAGCCCCAGCACAAAACAAAAGACCTGCTGCAAACAATACAGCTAAGATTATACCTAAAAAGAGGTATAAAAAGTTTGAGTGCTGGTGTTGTGGCAAGATAGGCCATTATGCCTTAGACTGTTGGCACAATACCAGTGTCAAGGAGAATAGCAGTCTGCCTGTTAGAAGAGCTGCAGGCAGATTTGTTAGGTTTCAAACTAACTTAAACCAAGGACCCAAAAGTTATTTGGGTTCTAAGGTTAAGTAATCTTTGTTGCAGGTGAGTCCAAGTTTCCATGCCCCTATATGGTACTTGGACAGTGGATATTCCAGGCACATGACTGGAACAAGGGGATTGCTGAAGGACTACTCACCTATGCTGAATGGGCCTAAAGTAATCTTTGGTGATTTTTAAAAGGGAGTCATCAAAAGTTTTGGTAACATATCTAACAACTCAATTACAACCACTCAAGTGGCCTATGTGAAGGGTTTGAAATATAACCTAATAAGCATAAGCCAGCTGAGTGATCTAGGACAAGAATGGGTGTCATATCAAGAGGTCAAGTGATCAAAAAGTCATATTGACTGGATATAGGAAAAGAA